>CM037851.1:221517706-221541227 GCA_021234595.1 Delia radicum
TGTGTTAATGAAAAATCTTTAATGTTTGTTGATATGCTTTGCTAATGTAGAAGGATAGTATATGATGACATTAGAGAAAAGAACTGCCATTTAAAGTTTTAACTGAAAGTTAAACTGGCAACTATGATAATGACTAGAGAAAAAACAAACACTCTATAAATAGAAATCGTTCGTGGTAAATTTCATTCTAACTCAACACACAGAGTAATGTGGGATTTAAAGTTACCCAATTTCTTTAACATGTGAGTTAAATAGATGATATTTACGATTAACACTAAATGGCACGAAGAATGTTGATGAAGACCGTAGTGGGTCAGAAAATGCATTCCATTCATGCTAGTGTCTAATAACTTTTTCTGTGTTTTTTTTCTAATAGTCAAAGTAAATTATCATATAAAAATTATAATTTTTCTGTTAATTTAGAGAAAAATTTGTCATGATCTAAAACCGAACAAATAAAATCTCACACATAAATTTATAGATCAACGATAAAAATTCACTATAAAATTTATTTCTTTTAAGTAAAAAAACTTCAATTTCAAGAAGTTATTAAACTAAAATTTAAGATTTTTTTTTTCAAGATATTTAAAATTTTATGAAAAAACTAAAACCATACACGCAGCTTGCTTAAATTTAGGTCAAAAATTGTAACTTCTTAAAATAAAGTATAACAACTTCTTAAAAATTGTCTCTAAGAAGTTTAAAATGTTTAAACCCTATAAAATTCTCATTTGGTTTATAGTTCATATGTGTTTTAATTTTGTCAAGTAAAACTAAAGTAATAAATTTCAACGTCCACGATTTAAATAAAATTTATACTTAATTTTAGTCAAAAATATACTAAATTTTAGTAAAGTTTCCAAAAATTTAAGACAAAATTTACTAAATTTTAAAAATTTATTAAATTTACCTAATTGAAGTAAATTGCTTTTACTTGTTTTTAAGAGAACTGTATACTTGGTTTGGGTTAAATTTTATTTGGAGCCAAATCATTCCCGAATTTTTTAAAATTTAGTTCAAATTCAATTAATAAAGGGTCCGCCATCTAACGTTTTATTTTTCAACAAGTGCTTATTTCGTGAATGGTAACACTTAGCTCATGTCTGATTTGACAGATAATTAGTTTTATCCTTCCGCTCAACGAATATGGTTGTGTAAACGCTTGAACAACGCTGGGAAATATTGCGACATTACTTTGAAAATCATGGTAATGTTGCAGAATGTGTGCCGATACACCCAAAATGAGTCACTGTTTGGTGCGGATTTTGGTCCAGAGGCATAATTGGGCCATTTTTCTTCGAAAATGAGCAAGGAGTGGCCGTTACAGTCAATGGCGATCGTTATCGGGCCATGTTGAACGAATTTTTGTTCACAAACATTGAAGAGGAGGAAATACAGCTGCACACAATCGATAATAGGCTTAAAAATTGGACCGATCGTGTAGGCTACTGCATGGCCAGCCGAGGCAGCCATTTAATGAAATTATTTTCCATTATTAACCGGAAGGATTGTACTTTCAAATAAAAAAATAAATTTGAGAAAATATTCAGTAGTTTTTTTTTATAGCATTTTCAAAAAAAAAAGTTATTGGTTCCTTTATTTGGTAAACTTTTTTTGAGTGTGCAATACCGTTAAGATAGAAACACCGACATGATTATACTCAAAAGAAAAATAATTTTGTGTAGATTAATATTGTCATGATTTTGCTGCCAAATTTCGAAAAAATAGGTAACAGTAACAAACAAATAAAAAAGGGTGAATGATGTAAATATAAACACCGCGATATTTAAAAAAATTTGCAAAAAAAAAATGATGTCGACAGATTTGAATTCAGTGTACCTTAGTAAATTAAAAAATATGTATTTCCAAGACAGGGTTTGCAAAAAGTTAAAATTTGTTGAGTAGTGTTATTCTAAATGTCTCATTTACTTCCGCTGTATAGTTTAAAAAATATCCGGTATAACTATCAAACACCAACTCAGGTAGATAAAAGAATATTATTAAACTTATCACTTACTGCATTTTAAATTTGTACAAAACAGAAAACCTAAGAAAATGAAAAAAAAAGAAGAAAAGTATTATGATAAGTTCAAACAAAAAAGCAAACGAAGCTTAAACACTTGTCCTAAGTAGATTAACTTGAAATCCCTGATAAAGAGGACTAACAAAAAGGAAAGTATATTTTATTTTAAATATCACATTTCAAAGCCAGACATAAAAATATAAAATTGAAATTTAAAATAGAAATTTATATTTTGTTCCCAAGGACAAACCATAATGAAATTGATTACATTCGGTGAACGTAAAGATCTATGATCTATTTATTAGATCTAGCTCCCTTTAAGGTCGTATTTGCATTAATCTAAAATTGTCATATAACATAAAATTGTCATATAAACTTATGAATAGTTTTGAGAATGTAATATATCGGACACTGAAAGAAAAGTACACAGAAAAAATTATGGGCCAATAATATCTAATTAATCGATTGTTTGAATATCAGTGGCAATTTTTTTAATTGATTCAATTAAAAAATTTATTGAATTTTCTAATATATCCATACAGTGTTGACAACATGTAAACAAAATTTTTAAAAATTTGGCAAACTATTTTTTTTATTTTATTTACATTAAATAATCAAACAAAGGTTTAATTATATCAATATATTATTTAATTTGTAAATAAAAAGAAAAAAAAATCGCAAATGATTAACTTTTAATAAGTTGAATAGTTTACCGATTTCAAATACACGCAAAATCGTAGTTATTTCACTAGAGTTTGCAACACTCTTTTTGTTGAGATAATCGTGAACGCACGAAAACTTAATTTAGTTTCTGTGGTAATAAAAGTGCACATGTGGATTTAAATAAACCTTATCGAAAAAGGACAATTAAACTTTTATTTTTGTAAATAATTAAATTTTCAATAAGTATAAGTGTCATTAAACTATCATTTTAAAGTTGAGTGTGATTTTTTTAAGAAAGCAATTCAATTACAAGAAAAAGTTCAAGACAAGACAAACAAAACAAAAATGTTGTCTTTACTTTTATTTGTTTTCTTATAATACATTTTTATATTAAAAAGCTTTAATTTTATTATAAATAAAATGTTAATTTAATTTACAAACCTACATTTCTTTTTTTATTTAATGGGGGCATATAACAAAAATAAAAAATACGAGTTTTCAATTAAAACTACCATTGTTTTCTTCTCAAGTTTCAATTAAAGTTTTAATCAATTTAACTAAACTTTTTAATTGAGGTTGTAAAGAAAAACAATAACTCTTTTAATTGATATTATTATTTTAGTTGAAAGAGTTTTAATAAACTGTTTGCAAATTTTTTTAGTTAATACTATCATTTCAGTGGTAGGTGCAAAATCAATTAAAATATTAATTGATTCAATAAAATTTTTAATTGAAACCCGTTTTTAGTTTTTTCTGTGTATGAACCAAAATTAAGTTAACGCCTTACTAAAATTTAGTTTCTAAAATTTTCCTTAAAATAAATAAAATTGCTTACAAATAATGCAAATTTATTGGATTTTAGTTTTTATTTATTTTTCATGAACTCAAACATAATAAGCGAATTTCTTTATTTTTCCTTAATTCTTAAAAAATATTACAAATGGGGTGTCATTGCTGATATATTAATGGAGGAGCTTTTAGATTATTCAATTGAAATGATGGACATAAAACCTAGAATTCTCACAAAATACGTAGACGATTTATTTTGCATTTTGAAAAAGGATAAAGTAGAAGATACTTTGAACATTTTAAATTCATACCACCGCCAAATCCAATTCACTAAAGAAGAGGAGAAAGGTGACCAGCTGCCATATTTAGACTCCATAATAATAAAAAAGGTAATACATTAAAGCTAGATTGGAACCAGAAACCAACTTCGTCGGGAAGACTTATCAACTTCCACTCAAAACATCCCAGAAGGATAATTATAAACACGGCAACTAATTTTATACAGAGAGTACTAGAGATAAGCGACAACGTCTTTCACAGGGATAATAAGGATAAAATTATGAAAATACTTATGAAAAATGATTTCCCTAGAAAGACAATACTAGAATTGATTAAACACGTTAACAATAAGAAAACTCACCGAGAAGAAGACAACCCACAGAAAATTTATAAATCGGTAACCTATGTGCCAAATTATTCGGAGAGAATTAAAAACTCAAATATTTATGATAAAGACAAACTCGAAGTCGCCCTTAAAACCTGCAACACAGTTAACAAATTATTCAGCAAAACTAAAACAAAGCTAGAAAACGAAGATAAATCCAACGTAATATATAAAACCAATTGTGGAGGAGACGGATCCAATGTATGCAACAAAGTGTATGTTGGGACTACAAAAACCAAACTAAAAACACGACTTGCATCCCGTAAGTCAGAACATAGGGCACTACATACACCAATTGAGCAAAAAACTGCACTCGCGGCCCATAGTACTTTGACAAGGCATAAACCAAAATTTAACGACGTGAGCATTTTACAGGAAGAGAGTAATTATGCAAAGAGATTTTCTCTTGAAATGCTCTACATAATTGACACACCAGCTGATCAAAGACTTAATTACAAAACAGACACTGACAAATGTGCTCAATTCTACCGACACATAGTAGACAAGTACAGAAAAATAAAATCAAATTAGTTGAACAGAAACTTCAAACAAGGAAAGACGTTTTAACTCCGCGGTTATTATTCAGATAACTAAATGTATGTAATCTTTTATGTTTATTTGTTATGTGTATATTTTTTAATAAAATTGTTACAAATGTAATTTTGTTTAGATTTTCCTGAAGATGGACAATAAAATTGTCCGAAATATCGAAAACAAAAATAATAATTAAAAACAAAATTTAAAAATTTGGTTTTTATTATTGCAACCCATGACCTTAAGCCGAACAAAATTCGTCACAAATTTATTTCTATCTAGTAAATTATCTTAAATTTTAAGAAGTTATTAAACTAAAAGTTAAGAGATTTAAAACTGCACGAAAAAGCAAAAACCAAATACGCAACTTACTTAAATTTAGTTCAAAAATTTTAACTTCTTAAAATTAATTATAATAACTCTTTAAAAATTGTCTTTAAGGAGATTAATATTTTTAAACCTATAAAATTTTCATTTGGTTTATAGTTCATAATATATAAGTGTTTTAGTTTTGTCAAGTGAAACTTAACTAATAAATTTCACATTCACAACAATTGTATTAACGAAAATAATCTTATAATTATTTTCGTTAATATTAACTTTAGTTTAAGAGATAAATGAAATTGATTACTTAATTAATAGGTGGCAAACCTAAACACTGATATTTTTGAAAGTATGATATACCTTTTGAGAATTACCAATCACTAAATAATATTATGAAAAAAATTAAACAGACAAGAAAAACGTTTTTTTGGTTTTTTTTTAATATACACCTATTCCTCGATTTACACGATAGATACGTTAAAGAAAAAATCGTGTAAATCGAATTCAAAAAAGTTTGTATGGAAAATCGTGTAAATCGAATAAAGACAAATGCTGTATATGACGTAATTTTTTAATATATATATATTTATTTGTTTTAATGCAAAAAAAAACGTAAACAAAACAAAAAACTAACTAAATGAGTTAATTTAAAAACAAAAATTTAGATATAAAATTCATAAAACCAACAAATAAATTATAAAGCCTGGAATAACATAAAAAATACATAAAACCAGGTAATATTATAAATTAAGAAAAAATCAATAAAATCAGTCTACTATTTATTAATAAAAAAATAATGGTAGCGATTCCTATTCTCACTTTCACCATTCACCTCAATTTTCGAATCTCATTATTTCCCGAGTGTTAATTATTAGTTCCATTTTGATTTCAGGTTTTTAAATATTTGTTTATTGTAAAGACTATTGGACAATAAAAAATTTATAAATTTGCATTATTTGAGAGAAAATAAGGTTCGAAAACTGAGGTGAATGGTGAAAGTGAGAATAGGAATCGCTACCAATAATTCAGTTCATTAAAAGAGATCAGTTCATTTCAAACAATGTTGTAAAAAAAAAAATAATTTAAATAAAATGTATTCCCAATCAAAATCGCTATTAATTCGTCATCAGTTTCCTCGACAACTAATCTTATATTTCTGGTTGGTGACGAATCACTCGATAGTATTTTAAAAGTTTCTGTTTCGATGTTAGCGATAACTTCAGTTCGCGGATATTTGGAAATATATTTTGTTATAAGAAATTGTTATATACCTCCCTATAATATGAAAGGCATTGAGAAATATATATCTGGAAATTTAGAGCTCTCTCAACATTTTGGTCATGTTAGACAAAGTGATTTCGTAATTTTCGTCCTAATTCAAGGCCTTTACAAATAATTTTATGTGTCAATGCAACCATTTATAACTCGTCTTCACCTGAGAGATTATTATCATCACAATCGTCTTCGTTAACCATATTAACTAAATCATCGTCATTCAATTCTTTGTCTGTTATTATCTCCAAAATTTCTTCCTCAGAAAAATCAGCTAAACCTTACCCTTCAAGTGTACGAGCTAATTCAATTATTTGAGAATATTTCTGCTCCAAAGGTTGACAAAACATATTTTCCATGCATATTCCTGGCAACAATTTTTTCCAGCATCCCCTGAGTATTGATTTTCTGATTTTAGTATATGACAGTGTAACATGCTTTTTTATACAATCTAAGATTGTAAATTTTTTACATGCTGTCATTTCTACCAAAGATTCAACATTGTCAATTTGATCTAAAATATATGTAAAAGCAAGCTTAATGTACAATACTTTGAACGTTAAAATAATTTACTGATCTAAGGGCTATGTTAAAGAAGTGGTATTCTTTGGCAGGAATATAACATATTCGTGTTCTGAATCTTGAGGATTACCTGGCGAATCGTGTAAACCGAGGAATATGGAAATTACCTCGATTAACACGATTTTTTCGATTTTTATCGATAATGCGCCAGGTAATAAAAAAGAAATAAAAAAATTGTGATAAAGCGAAATCGTGTAAAAAAAAGTATAGTGTAAATCAAGGGATTGGTGTACCTACGAGTAGTTAAAATGAATATAACATATGAATTAAAAATAAGTTAATTTTGCATTAGCACAAGTTCCAGCGTCTTAAAATTTAAGAAACATTAACCTGATTTTAAGATATTTTTACTAGATTTAAATAAAATGTATACTTAATTTTAGTCAAAAATATACTAAATTTTAGTAAAGTTTGATTAAATTTAAGACAAAATTTATTAAATTTATCTAATTGAATTAAATTGCTTTTACTTGTTTTTAAGAAAACTGTATACTTGATTTGAGTTAAATTTTTTTTGGAGCCAAATCATTCCTAAATTTTTTAAAATTTAGATCAAATTACTTAAGTTTACCAAACTTTATTTTGAGTGTATGAATAATGATTGCAATTATTTCATCACCTACTCTGAAATTGTCTCGATATTTTCTCACCCCCTAAGGCGGAATATTGTCGTATATATAAATTTAAATTAAAAAAAAAATAAATGCAAACAATATATATATATATAATGCCCTATGGTTCCTTAAGAGGAACAAAGGCCACAAAATTCCAAGTTATTAAAGCATTACGTTCTTCACTGGATAGCAGTAAACCAACTCCAAGTAGGAGTGTGCGCACATTCCAAGTTACAATTCGTGTAATTTGTTTCATGCTGAAGGTCGTCATCGTGGGGAGCTGTTGATTGTAATCGATATTAGTTGTGGTTTCAGTAATAATTGTTGTTTAGGACAAAGCGATCCTAGTGTTGGGGCTGCCAACAGCCTCTAGGCAGGCTAGCCGAAAAAGCGGCATGACAACAGTTGAGTTTCAGCGACAGTTGTCACCTAATTACCTGAGACGGTGTTAGTTTGCCCATCAGGTTACTCAGCTGCGCCTTCTCACTCTAGCTACGGCCAGACGGGCGCCTGAACCGCATTCTCAGGGGATACTTGGTGTAAGACCGGAAGTAGTGAGCTGCTTGGGAAGTTCGACAAAGGAATCGCTTCTTGATATCCCCAAGTGGATAACAGACAGAAAGCTTTCCGCACAAGTGCACCTCTGTGAAAGACCCCATCCCCCATGCAAACAATGGTTTGTTTATATCAGACGAGGATCCAGGGGGAGGGAAAAAAGGACTTTCCCACCAGTATTTTGAATGTATTGTTGATCTTTTAAAATTGCATTTCATTTGAGGCTTGAGATCATAATTAAACTGTTACGATTACAAATAGAAAACATAGAAAGCTTATGATTAAAGTTATAAGGAAAAGCACATGTTAACACTTTTTCGAATGCACACCTTAAGTTTTAGGAATATGGTTTAAATTTTGCAATAGAACTGAAAAACTATAAATTAAATTGTAACTAACTATTTTTAATTGAGAAAATTTTAAGAAAAATGGTAAACAACTCAAAAATACTAACTGCGAATTGAATAGTCGCAGTATCGCTTAAAAATTTAAAAGAAATCTCTTATTAATTTATAATTTCTTTGATTGCCAATGAAAATTGTCTATATAAAATAGAAAACTTTAATTTATTTGAAGTTATCTTGAATTCAACTGAAAAGGTTAATAAATATATAGCAAACTCGTTTGTAGCTTAAAAACTATAATAAACCTACCATAGTCACAAGTTATATGAGAGCTATTATAAGAGTAGTATATGAGTCCGACCAAAGAGTTCGGCCCAAAAATGGCTTCTTTTCTATATTTCTGATACTTATTAAAAAATTATTTTTTTTGGGACTTGTGCAATATTATAAAAGCAGGTAATGTGACATAATTTTTTAGGTAAGTTCAGTGACTAGATCCGTCCGGATTTTTTCAGTAACCCGTCATAATATGGCACATGCGGAATAAAAAGTAACTGGTAACATGTGCATACACACAAAGTTCTAGTCCCGTGACCATACCAGTGACTGGTCCATTTCCCGCAGAGTAAAAACAAACTACAAAATAACAAAACTAAATTTGTTTTTTATATAAATAGAACATTTTTGTTTAGTTAGTCTCTTTACAGGAAGAAGAAGAAGAAAACATTTTTATTGAAAAATTTTACGGACACAAGGGATACACCAGACTGCCGCAGTTTCGTCCCCCTCCTGGGACTCGTCAGTGGTTAATTTATGTGTCAATTGAACAAAGTATTTTATATTGTTAATTTTGCTCTATATGAAAAACTTTTTATTTTTTTGGTGTCGTACTGTGATTTGAACTCACAGTCTGAGCATCAAAGCTATGCATCGTAATCTCACCTCTTAACCAGTTGAGCCACGGTCGACACAGCGTTGACTGCGACTAAATTGGAGTTTGGTCACACTACGTACACACAAGTATTGTTTTGATCAGAAGAGACAGAATTAGCTAATACCAATGCACAATTCATTTCTCAACTAGAATGCTTTTTCTTCTCAATCCTATCTCTTTTTCACAAGTAATTATCACGTTTATGATGCGCTTTATTCACATTTTGGTCTTCAAAGTTTGGTAACGTCACGATGCTTGTTATTAAAAGACCCTAGCCAAGTGTTTATTTGCTAAGAAGGCAAGAATGGAGCAAAAGTGATGTTTAATACGTTTTTTGTTAAAGCTCTGCCCATTCTGCAGGCTTTAACTTATCTAAAACTTCGAGTTGTGATGAGATTTTTAGCCTGATCGAAATACATGTAGCAACCTAGCTAATAAATTTAATTTGTTTTATTTTTGTAAATATACGGAGGTTGAAAGCTCGTTAAAACTAACATAAAAATAATCTCGATGTATATAAAACAAAAAAAACTTAAATATTCTTTCTTTAATTTTTTTTATATAAAAACATATATTTTTTTTTATTTAAAATAAAAAAATAGAAAGGTCAATGTCAACTTCTGACCTTTCTTTTAAATGTAATTGTAGAAATAAAATTTTTTTAAAATATATATTTTTTTTTGTTTTCCTTATGGCAGAACTTTTATTATTAATGTTTCCAACAAATTGATTTGCTAAAACCGAAGATAAAAATAATAACACAAATTTATATTTTATTGCCTTTGTTGATCCTTTGGAGACTTATTATCATGTATTGGATGTTATCCTTTTCATCATTTTTCTATTGTCTATACACGCATAACAACTAACACACACACACACCAACCAACCACACAATTTATAGCAGTCATTAGACGCAATAAAATAAAGAAAACTTGTTATTAAGATAATAAAAAGTGTAATAATCATCATAATAGAATGATAATTACGTTACTATCGCTGCACTGTGGTTTCAAATATAACTTTTCTTGGTCAACATTATTTTTTTTTTTGTTGTTGCAATCTAATAATAAACACTTCAGAAAAACAAAAAAACATATTTTGTTTCTGTTAATACTCATTTACCGTTATAATATAACAAACTGAAGTTGAAGTTCATAAGTTAGTCTAATAAAAGAATAAAAAAATGTTTATTTTTTCTATTTCGTTTTTATGTGTAAAAAGTTTTTTGAAAAAATGTAGATGTTAGTGTAATAATTTTATATTAAAAAAGTTGAAAAAATAATTGGCGTTGTGAAATGAAAATAAAGGATTCGTGGAAACCAGAAAAAAATTGATAAAAATTTGTAACTTTAAAAATTCCTACAAAAAAATTATAGGAAGTGATATTTATAAGAGCCATCGTCGAACATGAATTGATATATGGTAATCATTTGCACTTTGTCAGACTATGCAAATTTATGCAACTTTTTAAGAAAATAAATTTTATCCAGAACACCCTTTCCAAGTTATTGCGAATTAATAGCGAAATGCTGTAAAAGAATAGGAATTAAATTATATTTTATATTTATTATACGCGGATGACATCGTCTTATTAGCTGATAATGTCACAATGATCATAAAACTTGAACAATACTGCAGAACTTGGAACCTTGAAGTTAACCTTAATAAATCCGAAATAGTTGTTTTTAGAAATGGTGGTATTTAATAATGATAAAGTAAAAATATCGTCAGAATTTACATACTTGGGAGTCGTTCTAACACCGAAATTTGGAATGGAAATGGAAGTTCAATTGATTCAATCATATACGACTCAAATATGGGGCTTTGAACACTTTGATGATATTGACGGTACAACGGTACTTTCTAAAAAAGATATTAAAATTACTTGATGATACACCAGATTATGCAATAATGCTAGAAACAGGAGCAGAAGATAATCATCTATATACAATGGGTTTGCACTTACAATATATTTCTAAAACCTTGTTTCAATATGAAGACAATAGACTACCCCATATTCTCTCTAAAATAATAATATGTCGGGATATTTTTTGGGTAAAAACAATAAAACAACTGGCCATGAATTTTAGCCTACAGTTTCCAGAGGTAGAGTGTTTAGAGCTTGAATGGGGCTGTTTAGTATGAATCTTCTAAAAAAAATTAAAAGAATACAACCATCAAGAGAAAAAATCATTCAGAAAAAATCAGAAAGCGAGCTAAGAATGTATAAATATTTTAATCCAGAACAAGGTCAGCAATACTTGGCTAATAATCGCTAACAGAATAACCTGGATATTTAAAGCAAGAACCGGAGTGATAAGGCTTAAAGGTAATAAATACGGCGCTGATGACGAATCGAAACTTTGCACCCAGCAAAAAATAGTGCTTGCAAGAAGCGCTTGTGGAAGGCCTTCTTTGAACCCCAAGCGCTTGCTGAAGGCCTTCCAGAAGGCATGATTTTTGTTCGCGATGTTCCACTTAGTAGGTCGCTTTTAAGCAGGTGAGAACCGCTTCTATCATGTGATCTAAGAATCACATGATAGAAGCGCTTCCGGAGGAGCTTCCAGAAAAGCTTCCCGAAGCACTTCCAGAAGAGCTTCGAGAAGCGATTCTTCCTTCAGGGAAGCACAATATAATGCCTTCCAGAATTTCTTCATAGAAGGCCTTCTTTACTGCTTCATTGCAAGCCTTCTTCACTGCTTCTTTTCATGCCTTCTTTACTGCGTCAAAAGAATGCCTTCAGGGAAGCACAATATAATACCTTCCAGAAGTGCTTCATAGAAGGCCTTCTTTACTGCTTCATTGCATGCCTTCTTCACTGCTTCTTTTCATGCCTTCTTTACTGCTTCAAAAGAATGGCTTCAGGGAAGCACAATATAATGCCTTCCAGAATTGCTTCATTGTATGCATGACGGCGAAGCGCTTCTTTGGAAGCACTGAAAAGAAGTTACTGCTTACCAAATCGAAATTATTTTTTGCTGGGCAACTTATGTAATCTACACGAACATGAAACTTTTCAACATTTTAGGGGGGTTTGTTCAGTTTTAAAAGAATTTAGAGTAAAAACTTCCAGAAACCGATTGTTAGCGAAGTGGAGATGCGCAAAATACTAGATGGTCATGAAGAAAATTATTTGAAAAGCAGTACAACATATAGAAACCTTTTAGGATACGAGTTTAATTAAATGACGAAAGAAAATAACTTCAATTTTTGACAGACGTTTTTAATAAACATTGTCTTAACATTTTTTCTTTTAATACATGATTATGAATGAATCTAATTATTGTGAAAATCAATGAATTGTAAACAATTTTTAATTATGTAAATAAAGAATTATATTATTATTATTATTAATAGAAATTAAATTGAGAGTTCGGTTTACTAGATATAAAAGAGAATATGTTTTAAAAAAAAATTCAACCCAATAATAAATTAAATTATCACACAAATTAATAAAATTACGAAGGTGCATTAAAGGGTTAATGTGACAAAAATTTGCTTAAAATGCTTACAATTTCCATACAACACCTATTTTAAACCAAAAAATTTAATTTTTTTCATTTTTAATAATTTTGGCCAAGAAAAGTTGTGTTTGAAACCATAATGCGCTGCTGCTGCAGTAGCCGTGGCTGGTTCGCTTGTACGAATCGTGAGTGGCATGCGTTACTTACTACATAATAATACTTCTATGGAATTGCCTCTCATTAGTGATAAATTAGTGGCATGAATAAGCACTAATAATAATAAAAAAAAAAATCGTCATGAAAATAGAAGTAACCATAATTTAATAATATTTATTAGAATAAAAACAAATGCGAAATTATTTAAACATCTACTACAGATACAAAATGTGCGTAGAGATAGTGATCATATCAGGACAGATAACATAATAAATAAATGAATTACAAGACAATCATATAAAATTATGAACATATAAACTTTTATGCATAAAAAATTAATGAAAGGTTTATTTTGAAAGTGGAATAAGTCCATTTTTCAAGCATTCAATTATTTACTTGAAGATAAATATTCTAATTTTAACTACAGATTCGGAAAAATTGTTTAAGTTTTTTTTTTTTGAAATGTACACTACGTTGTCACTTAAAAAAGATTTGTCATTACACACCCCAGTTTTATTACAAATGGTTTCAAATGGAAGAAATAAATTAATTTTTTTGGAAAACTTTAACCCGTGCCGCAAGACGGCCGAAAATGGCCATTTTATTAAATATTCGCAAAACTATTCAGATATGGACTTCTGACTTTATTGCATAATTTGAAAATGTTGATTGCTTTTTTTATAATATAATAGTTTTTATTACAGAAAAAAAAAATGGTAAAATGATATTTCGAGTTCGCATTAAGAGCAACTCCTTTCAAGGATATTTTATGAAAATAGCTTATTTTGTGAAAAATGTAGCAAAGTTTAATGTTTTCATCAAAGTTGGCCTAATTTTCTAAAAGATATATAATTATTTTCACGGTTATTTAACAAATCTTTCACACGTAGTTGCCTTTTGAAAAAAAAGACAAAAAAGACAAAAAAGAAAAAAAAAAAGAGTAGGTAAAGACCACTGCAAATGTAGTTAAAAACAAATGAAATTTCACTTCAGGAACGACTTACATTTCAGTAAATTCAACTAATATTGTCATTTGCTTTTTAATGCTCAAAAAATGACTAACAATTGCAGTAAAAATGAACCACATGTTAGTACAAAATACACAAACATTTATCTTTTTACTCTTTTTAAATAACAAAAAAGAACCGTAAAAATTTAAGGTAACGTCATAAAACAGTCATTTGATGAGGGTTGTTTTTTTAAATGAACTACAAGTTTAGTAAAAAATTTAATTTGTTTTCCAAATGACTGATATTTACATTAAAAATAGAGAAACTGTATTACAATCCAAACAACTATATATTTTTAAAATAGAAGTTCCCTGAGTGTACGTTAGTGGACGGGGGACAAAAAAGACCCATGAAACTTTATTTATATGCGTTAACATGAATCAAAAACAAATGTCACTGGATAAAAATTACAAATTTTGTGTAACTTGATCCATATAATGCTAATGTTTTCTCTTTTCATCATAAAAGACCCACTATGAAATTTACAGAATAGCACTTGTTTAATGATTAAGAAGGTGAGGTCAAAAATAACCTCAAAAATAAGACTAGGACTATAGGGCATTGCGCTTGATCGTCATTTTAAGCTTATATTTTCAATATGGGGAAATGAGGTTTAATTTTTATTTTAAACACTCATAACATATAAATATTGCTCGTTATTAAAAATTATTTTAAAAATATAAAGTTAAAATTTATTTAAATAGTTCTTTTATGTAGATTATATAAAAACTAAAATAAAGGCATAAAGAAAGGTGTGTTGCCTCTTAATTAACACAGTTGTTGTACAACATATAGCCATTAGAGAAACTAAATACAAAAACAAAAAACTTTTAGTCACCATGTCAAGTCTATGCGCTATGGACACAAATTCATAAAAAGTCAACTCAGCCATCCAACAAATTTTGCAAGGCAGCAACAACTATTAATGTGCATTTACTTTGAATATATAAATATAATACACTTTTTACTACACTTTAAGTACATAGCCAGGAGGGAGTAAGTAGGTTTTTTCAAAAGTATTAAGCCTTAAATAAAATAATAAAAAATCAAAAGGACTACAGTTGAACTTACAGTACAGTATGATAACTGTTCATTTCGACATTTTTTCACTTTGTCCGTTTTCTAGCCGATGGTCTTTTGGTGCGATAATATTTGATTTTGGATTCATAGAAGGTTAAAATAGAATTAAAAAGTTTTCTCGGTATATATCATTACACATTCGAGTTTCAATTAAAATATTTGGAAATTCAGTTAAAGTTTATTTGAATTCGGCCATATTCAGAAATTGTAGTTGCAATTAAAATAATTTGTAACTAATTAATTGATTTAGATTCAATTAAAATTTGCATCGTATATATTCGCACATGACCTGTGTTTTCTTACTTTCTGAATACGACTGAATTTGAAAAACACTTGAAATTTAAATATGGTGCTTTCTAATCCCCATAAATATATAAATTTCGAACCAATTTTCAAAAAATATCTATCAGCATATGTTTTTTGTTGATCAATTCAATATGTAGCATACCGACTCAAATTAATCGGCGGCGGCTCTAAGCCGGCTGAAACCTGATATATATGTATAATATCATATTTCAAAAATGTTTTAATTTTTGTATTAAAAATACAAAAAATAATTTTTAAATACGGACTTTCTATATTTTCATATATTTAGTTAGAATATTGTTTTACCTCAAGTCCAACAATCTTAATATCATATTGTTATATTAGAATTTATTGTCACTTTTCAAAGAGTTTAATCATTTTCATGATAGGCAATACAATTGTTTCATTGGCATCATCCAATTCTTTAGTTGTCTGCTAACTGACTTACAGCCGTATTTATAAAAAGTCTTATTGTGAGTTAACAGAGTGCAATAGCTATTATAGACTTTTTGTCTTATTAATCACTCATAAAAGTTTTAATTCATAAAGAAACAATAACAGCTCCATAACTATTGAACGTTTGTAGTAATTTTTTGCTTATGTATGGCAACTCTCTTTATATTTACTTGCCATTTAGTTGTTAGTGACGCTTTAAACCACTGATTAATAAACCCGATAATCAATTATATGTTTATTTGTCAATAATTTTTTTTTCAACATTATACTTAAAAAGTATGTTTTAAAAATAAAAAACGTATAAAATGAGTTCTGAAAAAAATTTAAACAAAAATATTGCAAAACTGTTTTGAGTTTTCTATTTTAGTAGTATATGGTAACAAAAATAATCGAATAAAGATTTAAACAAAATGTCTAAATGCAAAATGTCTTCTTATTTTTGGTTTAAAGAAGGGTAAATCCAACAATAAAATTTCTTACTTTATGAATGGTTTATTAAAGGTTTAAAGGACTATTTTTCGTTTATAAATACAACTATAGCAAATTTTGGTTAAAAACGGTTAATAAATCAAAAATACATTTTTATAAATACGGCTGTTAGTGTATAAACTGCCTGATCTGGTAACCCTAATTCTAAAATTAAAAACTATTTGAAAAACAATAGTTTGTATGTCAGTACATTACAAATTGTAATACAACAAACACACATACATGTACTGACATATAGGTTTTAAATTTAAACCATATTGAAAAAAAAACATCAAATTCCAAAAAATTACTAAAATAAAAAAATCGCTAAAAATTTAAAAAAAAAAACGACAAACGACAAAATTAAAATTAAAATACTACAAAATATAAAATAAACAAAAAAAAATTAAAAAAAAAAATTTCCAAAAAATCTATAATATTTAGGAAAAAATCGTTGAACTTAAAAAAAATCGTTTAAACTTGAATAACTATCACAATTAAAAAAAAAAGGTTATTTGTAAAGTTTTAAACAAAAAAAGCATATAAGGTAGATGTCAGAACTGATTCATAAAATGTTCTACTTTTTAAAGTTTGGATTTTTATTTTTTCCATCTAATATAAAAGTTCCCAGTGTAAAAAGCATTTCTGTATAAGTGCTTATATAAGTACATAGTTAGTAATGGCAAGTACTTACAATTGTCATTGCATTACATTATTGCCATTCCACTATCCCGCAATATAAGGGGATATCATTACTAAATACCTTAAGAAAAACAAATATTAAGTTTTCAAAAAAAAAAATTAATAAAAAATTTGTTTTTATTGCAAATTTTTTTTTTTATTAAAATGTGCCCACACAGTTTTCGAACCTTGGACTCCAGTAGTGCGATTCTCTAACTTTTCCACGACAAAATTCGGAAGTTAAGTTGTCAGTTTACTATTAAAATTTGACAATTTTACTACCGAATTTTGTCGTTAAAAAGTTAGAGTGTAGCACTACAAATAGTCAGTCAACTATTTTACCATCTCTACTATCTCGACATGTTATACTTGATAGCTCAAATCAAAAATGACTGCTTGCACAAAATGTCAATACATTCCAGCTTACAACAAATCTAATAACAAAGTCCCCTGAAGATTTCCTTGGGCAGGAATGAAATCCGGATAGGGACACGCCTACATCAGATTGCTTTTCACAATTTGTTAAATAAGTTTTGGGACTTTAGCACATTTAATTACTATAAATGCAAAAATTAGTAGTTATGTACTTGCTAGAGTTTAAAAAATAATGAGTCTAAAAATAGATTTTCAAAAATATTTGTAGATCATTACATTATATTTAAAATAATGATAGAAATAAGTACTTATGGGTAACGCATTATTTTTCGTATTGAAATATTGGGATAATTAACTCGTTATTAGTACTTCATTAATATTTGTATTAAAGTAATGCAGAGAGTAAGCTGATGTCATTTCTGGTAGCCCAAAAAGAAAATTATGTTATTTTTTGACCTTTATCTTTCCGAGCAAAAATAAAAGTTATTTTAAGACTTTTATTTTTTTGAGCAAAAATAAAAGTTATATTTTGGCAAACATAAAGGTTATTTTTTGACTTTTATTTATTCGAGCAGAAATAACGGGTATTTTTTTTTATAAAGGGATTAAATTTTGAAAAGCTCAGTTAAAGCGCATAAAATTGTGAGGAATCCCGATAAAAACTACCTTTGTGCACAGACAGAATTACATGCATGAGTTTTAATGAAACTTTTTCACTTAACTAAAGAAGTTTTCTTCACAATGTGAATGAATAATTTCTTGAACTTCATAGTTTTAATGAAACTATTTTAAATTAAACTGTTTCATTAGTCGTATAAGGTTTTTAATAAATACTATAATAAATTTTATGAAAAACTCCAAAAATATAATGATAATTTCAATTCACGAGTTCCGGTGACAATTCATAGATCTAATGCAAAAATTCATTGATAGCATGCAGATAATTCTTTCAGTGTTGCAATTTTTAATTCACATAATTTTAATAAAGAAGAAAAATCTAGCTTAAAAATATAAAAAATCAAAAAATAACTTCGATTTTTAAAAATAACATTATGCGTCTGACTTTTATGATAAAAAAAAAATTGCTAATATTTTAAAATAACTTCAAAATAAAAAAAAATATTAAAAAAATTGGCCTATAATTAAAAAATCTTACTAAAATTGAAAATATTTCAAAAATATAAAAAAAAAAACAGTTTAAAAAAATATTTGGGTTTTTTTTTAAATTTTGGTAGATTTTTTATATTTTGAAAATAGTTTTTTACACAAGTTTTTTTTTCAAATTGGTTGATTTTTTTTTAATTTTTGTAATTGTTGCACTTTTTTTTAATTTATTGCACTTTTATTAATTTTTGCAATTGTTGCACTTTTTAATTTATTGTGATTATAGGGTTTTTATCAGACAATTTTGTTTACACCATATTAATTTTCAATTAAACACTCAATAGATACTATTAAACTTTTAATTGAAAGTGAGTTTGGAGTTAAATAGAGCTTAACTTGAAATTTTATTGGGAATAATTTTTATACGTAATAAATGCGAATACTTTTGCGAAAATTTTCGAATTGATAAGGAATTATGTTTTAAATTAAAATTAAAAAATATTTTTGCTTTAACTTGATTTATGCTCAAACATTATGAAATTACCCTCTTATGTTTGCTAAAGCATACTGAGCTTTTATGTTTTAACTGTAATACCACTAAAAGCCTGACTATAAATGAAGGCTTAATAGTGAATAAAACTGTATACGAGTAATACGAGTGAATGAGTGAGTGAATGAATGTTGAATATGTGTTAGTGTGTTATAAATTATGTCAAATTTTATTGGTAGTTTTTATTTTTACTAGCTTAACTGGACATAATAAGAGCGGCATTTTTTTGTAAAATGAAAAACTTTTTTTTTAAACATTTCATTTATTGTTTAGATTAGTGTAGTATTACGCCTTAAAGTTATTTATTTGAGAAAAAAACGAATAGCTTTAACCCGAGGCGGCCCACTACCAAAAATTAAAATTTTTTAAAATTTTTCTCAAAATTTCTTTAATAAAAATATGTCTTGCGACACATCATTTTTCATTAAATTTGGCATGCTGTATACGATTATTTTGAAATTTTTAAAATTGGATTAACGGATTTCGAGATAATGCAATTTGATTTTCATTAAAAATTGCACCTTCTTCATCTATTCTAGAAATTTTTTAAAAATTTTCTTAGAATATTTTGTTTTGCACTCGATTACTACACAAACCATGAATTTATTTGATGATAATTATGTCTGCAATAAGAGATGATTTATCAGAAAATATATTTTTAAAAATAAATTTTAATTTTTTGTTCACATATCAGACTATTTTTGCGCAGGTCGCCAACGGTTAAGTAACCCGATTTTTCTTAAATTTCGCAACACAAAACTGTTGGAGCATTAATCAAAGAAAATCAAAAACAAAAAACGTGTATTGAATATCTACCAAAGGTAGGCCTTGCACACGACACACAAGTTTTTAATTTATTTTGTGGTCAATGGTGATAATCATTAACTTCGAGCTCATATATTAGTTCTCATTTAGTGAGAAAACTAGTTCATATGAATGCTTAATGTTTTGCAAGGGATTGTCACTTCTTTCAAAACGAGTTCTGATGATGGGAACCTAGAAAATTCCTGAAATAGATCTATCAACATATTCCTGAAAGTTGTCAATTAATAAATTTGAAAACAAAAACTCTATAGATTATTTATTAGGACAATATCCTAATAAAGAAATATAGAGTATGACCTCGAACTTGAATAATTTTCATTTTCATTTTGGCTAATTTTTAAAAACTTTGTAGAATGGAGAAAATAACTCCATTTTTAGTAAAAATCAAGTCGCAATATCTCCACAGCCATTAGACCCATTTAACAAATTTTTAAATATTATTGCTAAGTATGACAAAATTAATTATAACTAACATGTCGAAAGACATATTTTTATTAAAGCTGTAGAAAGATTTTTCAAAAATCGAAAACTTTATACACGTGGCTCCGAGCGTTAATGCCATCAGATTTTTCTCAAATTCGCACCATGTCACTTTTAGACCTAGTTCAACAATAATCGCAGCAATAATTGATAAAAATCGAAAGCTGGAAATTAAATACCGCTCTAATGGACATTAATAATGTTTTCCAGTTTTTAGCTCTGCGTGATTATTTTTTATGTTGTAGAAAACAAAAAATAATTATGCAAACTTGTGGGAAGAAAAAGTATTAAAACACACAAAGAAATTAAGGAGGTGCAGGCTATGTGGAATGCATAACTGATGTTTTAATGTTGTTCGCTAAATTAATGTCGAAAATTTAAAGAGCTAGTATAATATTTTTCTTATTTGTTTGCCTGTGTTTATAATAAAAATATTTGTTCATACTAAGAAATCTACTGGCGGAGAATGCGGACCCAGGTGACACACTGGACAAGGTGGTAAGAACCGGGCCTTGGTCGGAGTTTTGTTATAAAAAGAACCGGTCGCTTTCATATAGTACTGTTATGGGAGGAGTTCCATTGACAAATTGTTGTGTCTAATATAGACTTTCAAATAAATTTTTGGTAGCGTGCTGGCTTATCAGTGCGGGGGTCGTGGGTTCGATTCCCACCAGAGGCATTGGTCTGTTTTCGCTACAACGTGCCGAAAGCCATAGTAGCTACTGCTCGGTTAGGGAAATAGTATATAATTTGTAATTATATGATTATTAATTAATAAAAAAAAAAAGAAATTTTAAGAACTAATAATTTAAAATGTCGTCAATAGGGATCGGTTGAAGAACGTTCTACTTACAGGGCAAATGCTCTTCCGTCTGTCTTTGTGCATTTCGCTGGCCAACAGCAAATTTATAATTTTTGCCTGTGTGTTTAAATTAAAAAACAAAGCTCAATAATGAAAAAATACATTAAACTGTTGAAAGAAATATATTTAGTTGAACAACTTTTTTGGATGTAAAAAATATTTCTGTGGCAAAAACAGTTTTGTTTGAGATGACATTTTTTTGTGGCGAAAAGGAACTTTTCAGTTGCATAAAAAACTTAAGGTGAATTTTAAATATTTTCAACCTCTTGCGAGGGGAGTCTCCCGATGGGTTCTCTTCGATCTTAATGAGATGTGGACATGTGGTAAAGAAAAAACAAATAATGAACACGTATTTTTTTAGAGCAAAATTTCCAGTTTGGGGGTTAAAAAGTGGGGTCAAAAATTACCACATTTTTAGTTTTTTCGACCTATTTAGAATTAATTCAGAGAAATTTTAGACAAATGAGTTACCACATGAAAGATATTTTGTAGACTCAGTAACTGGTATACAAAACATGTCCGAAGACTTTCAAGTATTTTTTTTTTCAGAAAAATGTGTTTAGGTGCTATTAAAACTATTGTTTTGTTAAAGAATTATAGCTGTATTTAGCTAAAAAAATATGTCTATCAACGCCTATCACATTTTATCGAGAGCTTGTCTGCACTTTTTCGGGCATTCGTAATTGTTCGGATTTTATTCGATTTTTTTCGAGGAGTTTGTTAACCTATATTTTAAATATTTTAAATAAATGTCAACCCTAACACACTACATAATCAATATTGCTATCAAAACATTTGTTTTCTAGAGTACATCAAAAATGCATTAAAAACTCCGCATTTCATTAATTTTAGTCATGTTTCCATACAAAAATGAATTAACTTTGAACTAACCTTTTAACCACTAACTGTGAAATTGGGCCGCTAAATAATATGGGTCCTTTATATTTTTTTTTTATCACATATCTAAATTTTATTAAGAAGGAGACTCTCCTTATTATTGTTTGGTGGCAAATGTAACGTTACATTTTATACACCAGACGCTGGCTACTTACACCAATTTGTATGGATAATTTAGAGGACCTTTACATTTTTACTCATAACTTTTAAACCACTGGACCGATTTTTCTCATTTTGTTTACCTTTTTGTTATGCTTACTAGTGTACATGAAATTAATGAGTCTAAAAATAAATTTTCAAAAGAAACTAATTTTAATAAAAAAAAATTATTTTTTTTTAATAAAATGTGGCCATACGAGATTCGAACCTGGGACTACAGGTTGCTCTACCATATGAGCTGTCTCGACATGTTAGACTTCATAGACAAAAGCATACATGAATAGCTTGTACAAAATGCCATTACTTTGCAGCTTACAAAAGTAGTTATATATGCACTTACTAGAGTTGAAAAAATAATGAGTGTAAAAATTGATTTTCAAAAAAATGTCGCGATTATTACTGTTGTAATTGAAACAACCGTTGCTGTTGATAGTATAACAATAAATCAGTAGTTTTATTTCATTTAAATTTAATCTTTTTTTGATCTACCAGATTATTATAAAATACAATTGTGTCAATGTTGTAATTTGTAAAACAATTACTTTATATTTAAAATAATGATAAAAATAAATACTAATTGGTAAGGCATTATTTTTTATATTAAAATATTGGAAAACTTAAGTAGTTATTAGTAACTCCTTATTATTTGGTTTAAAGCAATGCAAATAGTAAACTGATGTCATTATTGGTAGTCCAAAAAGTTGTTGACGTTTATACACTGGCTTTGTTATAAAATTTTTTAACGACAAGTCTATAAAATTTGAAAAGGTATCGTTAATTGGCAAGGAACAGCATTTTAAAAGAATAGTTTCAATAGTACCATTCAATGGCAAATACCATAATGAAAAAATTTCCCTACTCATCACAGATGGTGTAGAGTATAATAATGCATTTTTTTTTTTTTCATTAATTATCTCTTTAATGCATTAAGGACTTTATACTTAAAATTAAAATTTCAAGCCACAGGGTTTTTAAAGTATCTAACTTCAGTGGTATGGGCGTGCCATTAGGGGGGAGACTATCCATTCTTGAAGGTCCATTATTACCTCGTTCATAGCTAAAACTCCAAACTGTAACATAGCCCAGGGAACACATAGGTATATGAAATTTTATATTTGTAGCCAAAATGGTATAATCATTCCCTTAAAAGTGAGAAACTGTAGGAATTTCCAAAACTCCCATATTATGGTGTGTTCACTCAAGAGGACGAATAATCAAACCAAATTAATCCTATTTTAATCGCCGTTGAATACGTCGTTCCAATAAATATCTTATCACCCAGCAAAATGTTGGTAATGGGTGCGATAAAGTAATGCATTACCTTGTAATGTGTACTCCTTACCTGTA
>CM037851.1:221541327-221577126 GCA_021234595.1 Delia radicum
GAAAATCTATTTATAAACACATTGCTTTATAAATTTTTTGTAAGCATGAGGGTAAGGTGCATATTTTTGATATCACGAACGGAAACACGAAGCACAACAACTCATTTACATTTTACGCAATGAAATATTATATGTATTGACAGCTCAGTTGGTAGAGTTCTCGCCCACCTAATTGTTAAATACCAGAGACCCCAGGTTCGAATTCCAGCATGACCACGTTATTTATTTAATAATAAAAAAAAAGTTATTTATTTAATTAAAAAAAATATCTGTAAAAAAATTTTTTATGAAAATCTATTTATAGACGCATTACTTTTTCCCACCATGTAACCATATAAGTAACCAGTTACTTTACCCCCCTACAAGGTAATGAGTCCACCCATTACTTTTAGGCTCATCGCCTGTAAAATTCATCAGTGAAGTAAGGTGTAATGTAATGCGTGAAGCCCCTATGGCGACACATTACTTTACCCATGATTTGGTAATGTGTGGTTTTGCTGGGCACCGAAGACTTCGGCCATTTGGTCAGTTTTTGGTATTTGGATTCAATGAGGACAAATTTGGATATTAAAAACATATTTCGTCGATTGATTATTGGAATACCGCACCAATTGTGATATATGGCTCCCCCCCCCCCCCCCCAAACCGGTTTAAAAAATATAAAATATAATACGACACAAAATAACTTTTCAATATCACGTAAGTCTAAATCTTGGCTAATTTAAAAAGATGTGCGCATTCAAATGTTTGTTCCCAAAACCAGGATATTTTCTTAAATATTTTCATATATCGTAATTTGATAAGAAAAATTCTGTTTAAAACATTTGTCAGATGAAATTTTGCATATAGCTACATTTTACCTATGCAAACACAATTTCATATTTAGAAATTGCATTTTTGAAAATTTGTGGGCGTGGCAAGGTATCGAAGTTTTTGAAAAATGACGATAATATGTACTTTCAAGCTATGATTACTACGGAATGGCTGAACCGATTTCAAAGATCTTGGTACCATTAGAAAGGTATTTAAATTAGCTTTAACATACACTGTAAATATTTTATATTACAGTGAAAACTTTTTTTTGCCAAAAATAAAACTTTAAACTGGGAAAACACTTCAAAGGCCAAGTGTTTTTTCCAAAAAAAAATTTTTTTAGAAGGGTCTATTTAATATATACAACATATCTAAAATGGCTCTCTTTTTTCTTTTTTTTTAAATTTTTTTAAGTAAATGCAGCTCTTGTTAACTTCCTTATATTTTGATATCATTGTGTGACAAAAAAGAATAAAGTAACTATACTTTGAAAGTTATACAGATTTTTTTGTTTCTAATGGATTAGAACAAGAATCGTATTATCAAATTTTTCAGACACCCCCAAAATATGGACTTACCCTTGGAATTTTTTTTTTTTTATTTTTTTAGATTTAATATATAATTTTGCGCAGCTCATACTGTTGACTTTCGGAATAATTGCTAACTTTTAGTGAAGTTTCATCTAAAGGTATAAAAGAATGGGAGCTTTGAGTTCTTTCTTAAATATTGTTTAATAATTTTGGTAAAAAAACTTGAAAATTCGATTTCCTAGAAACAAAGTACCACACGATTTTTGGAACATCAAAAATATAGTTTTTTTTTCAAATTTGCAAAACATCAAACTTTTATATAAACTAGTTTTCTCACTAAATGAGAACTAATATATGAGCTCGAAGTTAAAGATTATCACCATTGATCAAAAATAAATTGAAAACTTGTTTGTTATGTGCACCCTCTTCCTTTGGTAGATATATAATACACGCTTTTTGTTTTTTTTTTCTTTCATTTCACACTTGTTTTGTTTTGTTTTGTTTTGCACCAACAAAACCAGAGGAACATGCAGTTTACTTTGATAATTTTTTAACGAATTACGACCTGCTTGTAGCCCTGAAGAATCTTGGATATAGAGCTACTGGAACCTTGCGTGAAAATAGAACTAAACGGTGTCCATTGATTTCACCGAAGGATATGCGTAAAAAGCCCAGGGCCGAATACGACCACAGATTTGATAAGATAAACGAAATTCTTATGGTTAGATGGAAAGACAATAATGTGTGCACGATTGGAACAAATTTCGATACTTTAGAGCCTATAGGGAAAGTTAAAAGATGGTGTTCTATGAAGAAACAAAAAGTTGATGTAGACGTTCCTCACGTTTTCCAAAGTTATAATAAAGGCATGGGAGGGGTAGATCAAATGGACCAGTCTATTGGTATGTACCGAATTGCGGTGAAGGAAAGAAGTGGTGGTGGGTATTGTTTACTTACGTAGTGGACATGACTATTTCAAATGCATGGAGATTATACTGCATTGCAAACCCTGATGATCGTGTGATCAGTTGTGGTTTCGCAGGCATATAGCACGCACGTATCTGAGCAACAAGAAGGACAATAAAGCTAGGCAATCGTCCTCTGGAATTGACGGAGAAGACAGAAAAAATAATGGTCACAACCCCCAAAAAATACCAAACCAACTTAGATGTGTTATGTGCTCAAATCGAGTTAAAACGTCATGTGATAAGTGCCTGAAAACGCTATGTTTGGAAAGAGGATGTTTTGCAATATACCACTCCTAAGCTCCCATTGTACTAAACTTAGTACACCTCTAAAACACAACTTTGAATATTTTTTCTTTTTTTTCTCTTTTATATTATTTTAAGAAAACTGTTTTTAATATTGATATTAAAAATTGAATTATTAAAATTGTTCGTGGTTATCATTTGGGCGTTAATGGGTTAAACTATTTCAATTTATAATAGAAATATAATAGAAAACAAAATGATTTTTGAAGTCTTTTGAAAATTAATTGGGCAATCTTATCAAAAAATAATAAAATAAATAAATAAATTATAATTATATTATGAATAAAATTTTAAATTTTTCCGCCTCTAACTGCCTTTGTGCGCGATGCCACGTTGGGGTGTTGGCGCGCTGGCACGATCAGGTGCGCGTCGCGCACAGGTCTATGCATCCTAGTTCTTCATAATCCTTGATATAAACCATTTATATACAATACGATTCACCATTTTTCGGATAAAATTGTATTTCAATTAGATATGGGGCTATATCTTTGTTGCATCATATTAATTTTTTTTAATTTGTTGATTTGAACATACGAAACTTTTTTTACTTTAATTACGAAACTTTATTTCTGTACAAAATTTTTAGTTTTTCAAGATCTCACCGATTTTTTGAAAATCTCCATATTAATGAATAATTTATTTTCTATCGTTATCTAAACATTGGTTGCTAATTTTCTTTAGTGGGCACTTTAAGCTAAAAAAAATCCTAATGTAGCACTGTTAAATGCAGTTTGGCACAGTGTTTTCTAAATAATTTGAAAGAAATGCGTTAAATTAAAATACTGCACTAAATCGATAATCGCGACTTGCAAACTCTACTTTGGAAGTCTAATTAAATTGATTCTTAAAACACTACACCCACTATATTTTGCTGGGTATAAACATGCATTTCAAATCAAATATTTTCAAATGCATTGAAATTTGCAAATATAATTGTTTTATACAATAACTTTTACATTCTTGTTATTGTACACTGAAAGAAATGAATTTATGAAATAAATTTTAGTATGTAATTGAATAAATAATAAATTTTCAGTGCGCCCCGGTAGGCTAGTTGGTAGCGTGATGGCTTATCAGTGCGGGGTCGTGGGTTCGATTCCCACCAGAAGCACTGGCCTGTTTTTCGCTGCATCGCGCCGAAAGCCATATTAGCTAGTGCTCGGTTATGGTAATAGTATATAATTTGTAATTATATAATTATTAATTAATAAAAAAAAAAAATTTTTTCAAATGAATAAATTCATAAAAATTTTATTAATTTTATAAAGTTTTTGATTGTATTAATCAGAGAACAATTTAGCTATTTGCCAATTGAAATTCAGTTTCTATGACTCAAATTCGGCTATTACGAATTTCAGACTGTTGGCACAACTTCACATTAGTTTGCATAAGAAAGTTCGGTTAATTCAACTGAATTTTAGTTGCAAAATATTCAGAAATCTTATGTAAATATCATCGTATTAACTGAATTCATAAGTTGTTACCATTAATTCGGTTGGCACTTTATTGTTCTATGTATAGTATAATCAATATCGGCTTTGATATAGGTAAAATGAAACGAAAAAACCAAAGCGAACCACAAAAGACTTGGACTGAAAACATATAAAATCAACCACTTGATTTGATCCACCCCTTCTGATTTCAAACAAAGTTGGTATGGAAGATGTAAATCATATAACTATAACCTCGTTTAAATGTGGGACAGCTAATACCAGTGGATCTTGAAATATTGCGTTTCAAAATATGAAAACTATTCGAAAATTTTAAAAAAGTTGTCGTACATAATATTTCTTATACTTTTAACGGGTTAAGCTACGAGCGTCATTCATACCTCATTTTAGGTATTTAAATTTTTTGGTTTTGCATTTTTTTTTATTTTTTTTTTTAATTAAATGCTTAATATGTTAAGAATATTGTGTTAAAATTTCAAGTCGATTGGAACAAAATTGACGAAGTTACGAGTATTTTTATGTCAAGTAATATGTCAGTGTAGAGTATAAAATTTAGTGTAGCAGTAAATATTCGTTTCACACACATTCGTTGAAACACACGTACAGTGCTCTTCCCGAGGATGTTTTGAATGCCATCAAGCCTATCTATGAAGATCTGAGCAAAGATGCCCTCTTGGAGCGATGTGTCGGAGGGCTTCACGCAGAACAACAATGAGAGTTTGAACCAACTTATTTGGAAAATCTCACCAAAGCACTTGAGTGGAACCTCTGCCATCGTTGAAATTGCAGCTTATGTGGCAGCCAGTGTCTTCAATGAAGGTTCTTTTGCTTTACTCACCTTCATGCAAGACGTGGGAATCAATAGTGGATCAAGTGCTCATGACTAGGCGCGATCAACTGACTCCATACGTATAAGCAAAGCAGAGCAGGAAATTGAGAGACAAACTAAAGAAGGCAGGATTCGTCGGCGCTACGAAATAACCCCCAATGAAATAACCCCCAACGGCCAAAAATGAAATAACCCCCAAAAAAATTGTGTAAAATTGTTTGGGGGTTTTTTCATTTTTTTTTGGGGATTATTTCATCTTACGGTTTGGAGATTATTTCATTATGAAGCAACCTCCAATGAAATAAAGCCCAACATTTAAATTCTTTGGAGATTATTTCATATGCAATTATTTTGAGGGTTATTTCATATTTTTTGGGGGATATTTCATTTTGCTAAAAGTGAAATTTTTTTAATATTTGTTAGTTTTTCTGCGTGGCGGCCTGCGGCCGCTGTTAGGGGTTTTCTCCTCCATGGGACGCGGCAGGTGGCTTCGCTGAATAAAGTTTCCCTGCGCGCGTCACACTAGGGAAGATAATGAGACGCGCGCAGGAAAACTGTATCCAGCGAAGCCACCTGCCGCGTCCTTTGGAGGAGAAAACCCCTAAGATCGGCCGCAGGCCGCCACGCAGAAAAACTGAACAGTGTAACAAAAGAATCGAAAATATGAAAACAAAAAATAAAAAAAATTTGGGACATATTTCATTTCTTTGGAGCTTATTTCATTGGGGGTTATTTCATTTCTTCCTTTGGGAGTTATTTCATTACAAAACAACCCCCAAATTTTGGGTGTTATTTCATTTTCACCTTTGGGGAATATTTCATTTCTTTTGGGTATTATTTAATTTTTTTTTGTTGGGATTTATTTCATTTTTTTTGGGATTTATTTCATTGGGGGTATTTTATTTTGTCGTTTGGGTGTTATTTCATTGGGGGTTATTTCGTAGCGCCGGATTCGTCGTAGACAGGAGCAAAAAGGTGCAATAGACATCATGGGTGATAGAAACATTCTCTATGGACCTGGCATTGATGATTCAGTGTGAGGTAAGCCGCTAAAATTTGCTTCTAAACGTTTAATACCAGATTTTTTAGTGTTCAAAACTTTAAAGCGTTTTTCTCACAACTCACGTTTTCAAAGTCGGTGCCCCTCATAACTTCAAAACTACTGCACCGATCTCTTTAAAATTTTGAACACTATTTCTGTACATAATTTACGAGGAAACGCTTCAGAGTGTTTTCAAATTTGTTATTAATTTTTATTTTACAATAACAAATTAACCAATTTTTTTCACTAAAAATCGCGTTTTTTTCCTTTAAAGTGTTTCAAAAAAGTGAAAAATTAAAATTTCGAAAAACCCTACCTGCCTTACCTGGGGAAAACTATTATCTAACGAATGAACTTTGATTTTTTGATCTCAGATGACACAGCAACAAGTTATGAGGGGCTCCGCAATTCTACATTTTTTTTTTTTTTGAGACACGTCCGAATAATTGCTGCCATTGCCGTGTTTTTTTAATACTTCTTCGTGAAAATTTTATACAACATTCTTCAAATGTCATGCTTAAATGTCCTATTAGTTTTAATAAAGAGATTTTAACTGCGTCGTCACAAAAAATTCACAAAAAATGCCTTTTTTTACGAATTAAATAACAAAAAACATTGGATTTAAATGAAAAGAAAGTAGACCGGATTTTAAGTGATTTATCATTTACGTTAAATTATATTTTCAGTTAATTTAAGCTACAAACTATTTTCAGCGCAGAAGTACCACATAGGGGTTTGGTAACAGTAGAGAAGAGTAATTTATAATTAACATGTATCTTTTTAAAAATTTTAGAAAATCAGTTTTTTGAAAAACAGCAGTTTAAACCACGGGTTTTGAAAAAAATGCATTTTTCGTCAAGAAGTGAATTATCTTTGCTAAACAGTAAAACCAAGATTTAAGTATCTTTAAAATGAGGTAGCTTAAACTGTTGAAAAGGTATAGGCAATTATATGCAACTACTTTTGCAAAGCTTTTATTTTTATTTGTTTTAAATTAATTTTTTTTTTATGAAAATATATTTTGTACTAAAAAAACAATTTTTTGAAATACAGCAGCATTTTAAAGCGAGGATTTTCGAAAAATGCATTTTACCTTAAAAGAAATTAGTTTTTTGCTTATTTTATTTAAAACATGACAATAGTCGCTTTGAAATGAGGTATCAATGAATCACGTGGCTTTAACCGTTAAAAAGATAAGGACGATTAAGTATGACTACACTTAGAATACTATGCAGGTAAAGACCACTGAAAATGTAGTTGAAAACAAATGAAATTTCACTTAAAGAAAGGAAGACTTACATTACAGTAAATTCAACTAACATTGTCATTTGTTTTTTAATGTTCAAAAAATGACTAAAAATTGAACAGTTCATGCGAATAAAGACGAATAGACCATTTGTAGAATTTTACAGGGGACAATAAAAACGCAGGAAACGGTTAAAAAATAATATTTTTGTCAACTTTTTGGTATTAGCTTAAAGATTTAAGTCACATCTACCTATATACAAAATTTTAGTAAGGTATTTGAAAGAGAACTTGCAAATGGAAAAAGGGCGAATATCCAAAAAAATGTATTGAAATTTGAATAAAAATGTGTTATTTTGCAGCAGATTTTGACTACATTTTCATGAGACTTGCAAAACTTGACGAACTATGGTTGGTATTTGTTTGTAACACTTTAAGGACAATTAAGTACAAAAAAAGGGATATTCGACCTTTTTGCTTTCCACACTTTAAAGTCTTATAACTCAAGAACGGTAAAATTTGTTGCCAATATAATAAGTGTGGTTTGTTCCTCGTGATGTTCTTTTAACACATTGTTACCGAAAGTAAAATTTTTGTATTTTTTTTTTTTTTTTTTTTTTTTAAAGAGAAGCAACACTCAGGAAATTCTTCCTATTAATTAATGCGTTGCTTTCTTTGGAAAGGGTATAGTGGAGAGATGAAAGGTGGTGAAAGATAAAGGGCTTCAAACATGGCAACACTGTAATTGCGCGAGTAGATAAGTCTTAGAACAGTTGTTGCTCGCCACCTGATGTAGAGTTGGCGAATTTATTGAAGCTTTTTTGTTTCATAGCCCTGATTCATTATTTTACTTCGGTGGGGTTAAGTGCTATGGGAACACCGAAGGTGGGCGCTGCGATACATATAAGTGATAGAAAACTCATACATATTATTTTTCTAAATTGATGTTGTCGTCACCGGAAATCGAACCCGGGACCATCTGTGTAACAGTCCAACGCGCTAACCGTTACACCACAACGTGTGTTGTATTTAATCAAAATTGTGCGTTAGTTCACTCCCAATTTAAACAGAAATATAAAAATATACGAATTATTGCACTTTCAAAGTCATTTTTTTAGCCTTAAAAGTCAAAATTTCCCCAAAATTTCTGCATAGGATTGTAAGGCTCTGCTAATAAAATGCATATATGCAAAAAAACGTGTTTGCGAAAAAGTGGTCTATTCGTCCTTATTCGCATGAACTGTTCAATTGTAGTAAAAATGAACCACATGGTAGTAAAAAATAAATGAACATTTATTTTTTTTTAATTACAAAAAACAACTGTAAAACATGAATGTAAAATCATAAAAGTGAAGTTTGAAGTGGGTTTTTTTTTTAAATGAACTACAAGGTTAGTAAAATAATAAATTTGTTCTACAAATGACTGACATTTCCATTAAAAATAAAGAACCTGTATTACAACAACTACATATTTTTAAAGCAGAAGTTCCCTAAATGTACTTTTATTAAAATTTTCGATTTTTTTTTCATATTTTAAAACACGATATTTCCACAACCATTAGAGCTAACAAACCAAAACTTGTACGATGACATATGACACATACCTTCCATAATAAGTTGGTTTAAAATTGAATGGGGTACATGTTGAAAATTGATATTTTTGAGGGTTTTATATGGAATGAGTCCATGGTAAAAATTGTTGAATGGGATATTTGTATACATAAAATGTGGCGTAAAATATAAATGAATATAATTTATCTGCTAATAGCTCTCTCTCTGCTCATTGCTACCAAGTTAGCAAATCCACAGGGTTTAAAAATATTTTTTGACATGTATAATTGTTAACATATCTGGTATAATCTATGATCTGAAACGAAAAATTGGCATACATGCAATGCTATGTTAAACGAGTGTAAAGCTTCGTTTATATTATACATTTAAGTTTTACGGTGTACTTATTGTTTAGGTATTTGTTTTTGTACTTATACAAAGTTAATGACATTATACCCAAAGGTAATAATAACAGAAGGACAACAAACTGCAATACATGAGAAATTGTTAGTAAAGTGTGTAGACAATTAACTGCCATTTAGTTATTGAACAAACATTAAACATGTGTCCAATAATGTCTGCAATAAAATGCATAAATACTGAATTTCTATAGAATTTGTAAAACAAAAAATTGAAAAACATAAATTTCTTACAAATAAAAAAGTAAATTTTGACACTTTATGACACGAGTTTTATTTAACTTTTATTTCTGTATTATTTAATTTAACAATGAGAAATTTATAAAAAGCTATTTTTCTAAATTAGCAGTAAGTTTCAAAGCTTCATAACTTTTGTAAAACTAGCTGTTCACTACACTCAGGAAATTATTTAGGTTTAACTTAATACAAATTACAGCTAAAATAACTTTGAATGTAATTAAAAAGTCATAGACTGTATTTTTCATAAAAATTACTAAATATGTAGTTATTTTTAACGACTTTAAAAACAACTACCAATGTAGTAAACTCAACTGTTAAAACTATAAAAATAACTAACGAATAATAAATAACAAAATTGTAAAACAATTAAAAATGCAGTAAAAATAACTAACTAGTAGTGATTTAATTAACTGAAAAAGTAATAGTATTTATTTTTATTTATTTAAGAATTACAATACAAATATTTAAATCAAGAACAAATTAAATTATCGCCGGCGGGTTGCATGTTTGATTAAAGTAAAAAACCCCCCAAACAAAATCAAAATATGATCTGTGGCAACACTTACCTAACCACGTGAGATGCCACCTTATCGAATGTACAAAAAAATACATCATAGATTTGGCAATACTCACAATATATGGGGAAAAAAGTAGACATTGAAATTTCTAAAAATGGAACTGTTATGTTGTTTGTATTGTACTTCTGAAATTATGTATGCAAATACAAAAAAAAACACCGTGTATTGAAAACTAATATTAAGTCACAGCAAAAATCGATCTGGGGCCGAATTACGGCATTCTTGATCGAGTGAAATAGCTCGAAAACGGTTTTTTTAATGAGTAAGCGTTACATATATTTCTAATCAAGGACCGAACTACAACATTCCTGATAAAAAAAAATGTTCGTTAAAATGTTTTATTTTCGGAAATAGAAAATTAATTTCGATCACGGATGCCGGAATTCGGCCCCTTGACTTTAGATCAGAGTGCTAAACGCTATATTTAAAGTGTTGTACGTAGTGCATGTGGTACTAGGGTGGTCCTTATTTGTCAACTTGCGATTTTTGGGGCGGCCCTCCTCTTAAAATATTTGTTTGGGTACAAAAATTCACCATGCAAAAAATTAGAATGCTAGTATAACGGGAATGTGTCCCGCATCAACCTTGAATATCAGGCCTCCTTGGAAAAATTTACCAAATATAAAAAAAAAAAAAAAATTTGTCTAAATTTAAAAATGTAATATAATTTTTGTGTTGACTTCAATAACAACTACTCAGATAAAAAAATAATTCTTTCCCAGAAAATCGCTAACTTATTCTAACTTGGAGTCAAAAAAATACACATATATTTGGTGTGTACCTAAAAGTTACTTTTTTACATTTTTGAAAATTTTATTCAACAAAAACCAAAAAACTAGTTCTTGCTATCAATTGTTTTATTAAAGACATCCCAAATATTACATAACATAAGTATTACGGATATCCGTTGGCAAAAATTTTTTTTAGAGCATTTTGGTTCTAGCGGATTTCAACGTTTTTTTAAATTTGTATAGACTTTTTTTTAACACGATTTTTATAATATTTCATCAATGGTATTGTGTAAGCTATTTTATATAATTGTAATAACTTTATTATAAAGTATAAAGTATAATTTTTCGTGTTCATAGTTAACCTGTGTTTTCATGGGGTCACAATTGACCCTCGTATTTTAAAGAGTCAAAAATCACAAAGATGACATAAAATTAATTTTTGTTTATGTTTCTAATTGTAATTTATTTACATTTTAAAATTAATTAAAATTAATTATTTAGTATAAATTCAGATATTTGTATTCATATTTAAATTGATTGTTTTGTACATATTCAGGAGTATTTTTGAAAAACGTATTTTTTATTTAATAGTGTAAATTTTTTTGCATCAGGGTAGTGCTACCGCTAATCGGCTACAATTTTCACTATTACTTGTTTTTCCTCCTCGTTTCGTGACAATACTTTATTGTAGTCCTCCACGAGCTTCACTGCCCGTTCTGCAGTGTCATTAACAACCTTAAATTTGTTAACGTGGGTCATATTTGACCCCAGGTTAACATGGGTTAACTATCAACAGAAAAAATGGTATTTTATACTAAAGGTATTACAATCATATAAAAGAGCATATACAATAATATTGATGAAATATTATTAAAACCTTGTTTTAAAGTAAAAATGTATAAAAATAAAAAAAGACCTTGAAATCCCCGAGAATCAAAATGCTCTAAAAAAAAAAATTTGCCAATGGATATCCACAGTACTTGGCTTATTTAATACTTGAGATGTGTTTAATAAATACTTGACAGCAAACACTAGGTTTTTGATTTTTGTTGAATAAAATTTTCAAAAATGCAAAAGACCCACTTTCAGGTACACCCAAAATATTTATTAAATTTTTTGACACAAAGTTAGGGTAAGTTAGCGATTTTCTGGGAAAGTAATATTTTTTATCTGAGTAGTTATGATTACACCCAACACAAAAATTATTTTATATTTTTTTAATTTTGAAGAAAAAAAATTTTGTAATTTTTTTTTTAAATTATGCCCATTTTTCCATAGGGCCCGATTTTCAAGGGCGATGCGGACATCTTCCCGTTATGCTAGAACTCTCATATTTTGCGTGGCGTATTTTTACACCCTAACAAATATTTTAAGGGGGGGGGGGGGGGGGGGTACAGTCAAAAGCTAATTTTTATTTTTCGCCCATACAACGAAAGACAACCATAATGTGGTACAATTACATTTCATAATCACTGACATGTGAAATTTTTCAATATCATTAATAATTTCAGATCTATGCTCTTACTTGTGGGCTTAAACGCTTCCTTATGAAATTTGTAAAATTTTAAACACCAACCATTGTTATAGTAACAACATCTGGGTATTTAATTACAGGGCAATTAATCAAATACACCGAAATACATGTAATTAGACGTAAAAAAGTTATTGGTATGTAATTAAATAAACAAATATTGGTATTATGTCCCATGACTAGTATTGGCATAATTGAAAACTTTCCAAGGAAGCGTTTAAGCTAAAAATTGTGAGCGTAGGTCTGAAATTATTAATTATATTACAAATTTCATTTGTGAATGATCGTGAAATTTAATTGACGCCGCCCATGTCTGATGTGGTATTAGGAAGCAGTTTATCTATATCACGGTCAGTGTGATTGCACAAACAAAAAAAGCGCATAGTTTTAATTTACAACGAGCTTTCAACCTCCGTATATTTACAAAAAATAAAGCAAATCAAACATATTAGCTAGGTTGATACTGGTATTTCGAACTGACTAAAGACCGTATCCGGACCCGAAGTTTTAGATACTTTTCCCAAGAATAATGCGCTATTAAAACGCATTGGTTTCATTAACTTCCAAAAGAACTTATTTTATGAAAAAATTTAATTTTCATACAATGACATTTTTTATTAAATCAATGAAACTGATTCATTAATACCTCATTACTTGATTGTAAGGATTCTTCACTGCTTCATTGTATGCATTATTTACTGCTTCAAACGAATGCATTTAGGAAAGCACAACAAAATACCTTCATTGATTTCGTTATTGTATGTATGATGGCTAAGCGCTAATTTGAAGGCGTACAAAAGAAGTAACTGCTTACCAAATCGAGGCTATTTTTTGCTGGGATAGTGAACCTTCTTAAGTCAATACAAATTTCTAGTATAGATTTTTAAATTATACTTTCTTTTTTCATATTTATGTTCAACTCAACAACTCGACATTTATTTAGATTTTTAAAACATCAACAAAAACAATCATAACTCCTAAGGGTATTGTATTCGTTTACCACAAATATAAAGTGTTAACTCTTTTAAGTTTATTTAACCAGAACCCTTAAGAAAAAAGATTCTACTCATTCATATGAATTCTAGTATGAAAAAAAGAAATAACTTTAAACTTAATAAAACAAAATAGCAACAATAAAGAAAAACTTTTTCTATTTATTTTTTTTTTATTTTCTTGTATACACCCTGCAGGAAATGTCAATAGTGAAAAAGTATTGATTCACTATTGACTGTGTCACCAGTACTACTAACCAAATATTCCCCAGGCAATGTAATTTGCTATAGACATTTAACATGTACGTGTCATTGAAAATCACTAGTGACATTAGAACTATTGACTAGGTAGTGAATAGGTAGTTCTTATGGGATCATATGTAGACATTGGAACCAAAGATTCACTAGTGACTAGGTAGTTCTTATGGCACCATATTGAGACATTAGAAACATAGATTCACTAGTGACTAGGTAGTTCTTATGGGACCATATGCAGACATTGGACCAAAGATTCACTAGTGACTCGTTAGTTCTTATGGGACCACATGTAGACATAAGAACCATAGATTCACTAGTGACTAATTAGTTCTATTGGGACCATATGCAGACATTGGAACCAAAAATTTACTAGTGAGTTAATAAAGTAAAAAGTGTAGACGCTTAGTTGACAATGTCAACAAAATAGTAGACAAAAGTGGAGACTTGGAGACACTTGACCCCAAGCTTCCTGCAGGGCATCATTCAAAATGTAAGAAACAAATAAAAAAAATGTTGATGATAAAACAAAAACTTGCATATGTTGCTTCCATGTAAAAACCATAATGTTAAGGGTTATTTTATGTAAATGTTTTCTTTTTTTTTCATATTTGCTATTTTTTTTTTCTAATATTTTACTATTTTTAAGTTTTTAGTTTACCAGCAACAAAAGCCCCCCCCCCCCCCCCCCCCACCAAATGTTGCTTAACATACACATTGGGTTGTTATAAGCTTTTTATAATATTTTTTCACAAAATCACAGTGGACAAATTATGCAAATAACTATGAAATAGCTTTTTATTTGTTTGGAAACAACAAAAAAGTAAAAGTATGAAAATTATAGTCGGTTACAACAGAATATATTATGTACCATAAATAATTCCTTTGGATTTTTTTCTGTATTATGATTTTTTAAATTTCCGAAATAAAATCTTCTTGGCCAAACAAAAAATAATTTCCAACCTAATATACCACAGGTGCACAATGTGATAAGTAACAAAATCGTTTCCAAAGATTTTGTTACTTATTCCATTCAGCCATTTCTTACTTTGTGTCAAGTTTAAGTTTTTGGAGCTAAACCTCTCAAACACCCCGGGGGCAAACAGTACCCAAAGTCGTGTACTGTTTGCATAACAAAAATTTGAGTGCACGCCATGGTTTTTTTTTTTGATCTAATCCGATTAAAAAAAAAAAAATTAAATATTTGTAATCTTCTAGTGGAGACTAACAAAAAATATGTGAGCATGTGTGGGTTATCTTCAATAGTTCCCGAGATATTCTCATTTGAAAATGTAAAATTACTATTTTGGTCAGACTAAGGTCCAATGTTTTTCGAATTGCGGGACGAAATCGGGACCAATTTCTTTTTAAAATATTATGGTTTCGAGACATGTTATTATATAATGTAACTTATAAAAAATCCTTCACTAAATAAAAATTATCAGATATATTTATATATAATGATATTAGCCGTAATGTGACTTGGTTCAAAGTCATATATGACTTAAACTTACATATATATGACTAGATATAACTATTTTTACTCGGGATACTAAAGCATACTTTTCTAAATACTTAAGGTCCTGTAAATCCTAATATGATCACATCACGTTTTCGAGATATCTTAACATAAAGTGTAAAAAACCCTGTTTTTCCTATTTTTTTTTTAAACTCAGGTTTTACCTTTCCAATAAATTATCAGGTTGTAGAGATATCTTAACCCTTTCATCCCCGTTGTTGCCTATAGGCAACATTGTGCACTTGTTCTTATAACTGCCGAAATTCTTGTCATATTTTATAACGGTTTTTTTTACTTAGTAGCAGCATCTGTTGACAATGTTTGTGTAAAATATGATGCAATGAGCTTTGTGGGTATTCATTCGCAAACTGTTTGTTGTAGCATACGTACACGTGAATAATTATTTGTAAAAAGTGTGTTTCAAAATAAATTTAACAAAAATCTTTCAAAACATAATATGTATATCAATAAAAGTGTATTTTTATATTTAAAAGAGGTAAGAGAAGTATATAAAATAATAAAAGCGAAAAAAAAGTTGTAGGTTGGAGCTCAGTATTTTTTTAAAGGTCATGTTGCCTATAGGCAACATTGGTCCATTATAGTAAAATTTTACATATGAATTTTTTTTACTATAAATGAGTGCAAACAAGGCTGGAGTGCAACAAGGCTGGAAATTGAAAAAATAATTAATTTTGAATGGGATGATTCCACTGATGAGTTTGACGATGAAGGTAACGTAGAACACATAATAGAGAAAACACTACAAAATACGAACGAAGAAGGTTTAGAGGTTGACTTGATTGAGGAGATAATTAAAGCTGGGCAAAGTGTTGAAAATGTAATAGAAAATGAAGAGATAATCCAAAAAACGGTAGAAAAAATAGACTTGGCAAGTTTGAGGTGGAGAAAAAGTGAAATAAATGATACCGATACCACCTGGAAAAACGAAGTGACATATACTGAACCGAAAGAACCACTTGCTTATTTTGTCCAGTTTTTTGATGATGAAATTGTTCGAAAAATCTGTGATGAAAGTAACAAGTACGCATTACAAAAGGATGGCTTGGAATTAAAATGCGAACCCTTTGAAATAAAAAGATTTATCGGTATATTAATTTACTTGGGTGTAATTAAAATACCACAAATGAAAATGGCATGGGCTGAAAATTTTAAACTTCAGGCAGTAGCAAATGCACTTTCAAGAAATCGGTTCAACAAAATCAAGCAGTACTTCCACATAAATGACAACAACGAGCAGCCCCAAAAAGGACATACAGATTATGACAAATTATATAAAATACGACCATTACTTGCCAAACTAAAAGAAAAATGTAACGCAATACCACAGGAAGAATACCAGAGTATCGATGAGCAAATTATTGCTTATAAAGGTAATTAAAAAAATTTGTGAATACTATGAAGTAGAAATAGTTATAATTTTTTTATTTGACATGTCATAGTAGCATGAAGCAGTACCTTCCAAAAAGCCCCACAAGTGGGGTTTTAAAATGTTTACACGAGCCGGTGTTTCTGGAATTATTTACGATTTTGCAATGTATGTCGGGGAAGGAACATGTCCATCTTATGGATTAGGAATATCCTCAGATATAGTACTGCATTTGTCCAAAGCAATTCCAGAAAATCAAAATTTTAAATTGTTCTTTGATAACTGGTTGACTTCCGTTAGTCTTATGATTGCGCTCAAACAAAGAGGTATATTAGCTGTTGGAACAATAAGAGCAAATCGCATAAAATACTGTGAACTAAAATCTGAAAAAGAACTTCAGAAATATGGACGGGGAGCAAGTGACTTAAAATTTGAAAATGTGCACAATCTAATCATGTGTCGGTGGTATGATAACAAGATTGTACAACTTATTTCAAACTACATAGGAGAGAATCCAATGAACACATGTAATAGGTGGTGTCAAAAAGAGAAAAAGTTCATCACGATCCCACGTCCAGCAATAGTAGAGTGCTACAACAAACACATGGGAGGAGTTGACCTTGCAGATATGTTGTTAGAGCTATACAAAATAGACCACCGTGCTAACAAATGGTATACGCGCATTATATATTGGTGTATAAACTCATCGGTAGTAAACAGCTGGCTTTTGTATAGAAGAGACATAAAATATACTAGCGAAGAGAAAAACTACATGCCTCTAATTGACTTTCAGCTGAGTATTGCCACCGAGTTAATGAACGCAACAAATGAAGCAATCATACCACGCAAAAGAGGTCGTCCGTCTACGTTACAAATCAACATACAGAACGAATTGCCTATATCATCAGCACCATCCTTACCAGCTCTGTCATCAGCAACTTTACCGTCATCTCCAACTTTCTCTTCATCACCCTCATTATCAACTGATTGTATTGGCTCACGTAAACGAACTTATGTTGCAGAACCTGCAAAAAATAAAAGATTTGATAAAACTAGCCATTGGATTGAATGGGGGTCAAAAGGACGATGTCGACTATGTCAAACAGGCTTTCCAAGATCCAAATGCAGCAAATGCAATGTATATTTATGTTGCAATCCCCATAAAAATTGTTTCGTATCTTATCACACTTGAAATAGTTGAAAAAATGTAAATTACAAATAAATAAAAATAATAAAAAAAAGTTACAATGTGTGTTAAAATTATCTACAACTGCCCAATGTTGCCCATAGGCAACATTTTATATATCCTTTACCAGGATAGATACAACTTCAATTTTTTTTTTATTTCATACATATGCATGTACGAACTTAAATATATAAAAAAAAATTTTTTTGACATCCCGAAAAAATTCGGGGATGAAAGGGTTAACATAAAATTTAGAAAACCCCTGATTTTGGCGTTATTATCATCGTTTATTCTGACTTTTTTAGTGCTTTCAAATATATTACTTTTAACTCTATACTTACTTCTTGTGGAGTATTTTATTTGTAAATATCAAATTCTAGTTGCAAAAATCATATCTACTACTATTTTATAAAATCACATATATTTATATCTAATTGGATATAATTTAATGTCCCGGATATGGACAAATCTCTGATAAAATTGTATCAAATTATATCTAATTTGATATATATTACATACCTGTAGATGACCCATTTTTCGGATCAATTTGTATTTGCTTATATATGGGAACTTATCAAACGAGATATAGTTTTATTAGACTACACATTAAAATGTTTACCCGGGATTACGGTGTTGAGCTCTCTAAAATTGCATGGGCCTTAGTATTTGTTTTCAGATTTTCTTTTAAAATAGGTTTTTCTGAAATCGGAAAATATTTCTTTCAAACCCTAAATACAGTCACTCTTTGTGGAGTATTTTATTTATTTTTTTTTGTCAATACCAAATTGTAGACCACATGTGATACATTATTAAAAATTAATATAGTTGTATATTTGTTTGTTTTTGTGTTAGCTGTTGCAAATTTTATTTAAATAAATAAAAACTTTCACATTCACCACATATACATACATGGTTGTAGTACATAAGCTAATTATACGCTAGATTACCACAATCAATTCAATTACTACACTATATAATAAACCAAGTACAGCTTCTCCTCGATTAACACGTTTCGTTTTGCATTAACGTTTGCTCCGAGGAACATGTTTTTAATATGTTTAATTTGATTTAAACATAAAACCGCCTAAAATTTTTCCCCGTTACAGATAATTGGTTAATGGCGGTTTTATCATGCTTAAAAATTGGCTAACACAAAATGGTATTCATGTCACAAAACAAAATGTTTGAAAATATTTTGCTCCAAAGTATATAATCTAATTAATTTCTGTTGAAATTTACCCAACTTATAGTAGGAAACTGTACTCCTACTACAAGTTGGGTAAATTTACTCAATGTGTGTAAATGAAAAAAATACGCATATTGAGAGTAAGTTTGTGAACACAAAGTTGGTAAATTTACAATAGAAGTGCGTAAAATTTTGATAAAATTTATAAATAAATGAGTAATTTTACAAAATTTTCGTGTAAAAAAAACATGATTTACGTGCAATTATACGTGTAAAATGCATAAAACCCCCCTAAAAATGTGTATATTTACCTTCCGGTAAGAAAGAATAACAGCCCGAAAAATTTTTCAAATAAAACAAAAAATTAATTTTTAGAAAAAGTTTTATTATTGTGTTGTATAATAACAAATTTAATAATAAATATTTGTATACAAGTTGTTGTACATATACAGAGCTTCAAAGATTGAATTCTATTTTTAAAAAATCAAATCGGATTTTTTTAAATCGAATGATTTTTTTTCTTCAATCATTGCGAATTCAATAATTGGGAATTCAATCTATTTTTAACTTAATCGATTTACAATTTGCCGAAATCGGCGAAACTGAAAGATAACGCCAGAATTGAAAAAAAATAGCTAAAATCGAAAAAAATATCGTTAAAATGAAAAATATCCCCAATAAATTTAAAACAATCTCCAAAATTGAAAAAAAATTTGCCAAAATTAAAAAATCGCCAAAATTAAAAAAATCGCCAAAAATAAAAATATCGCCAAAAATTGCTAAAAGTGAAAACATTGCCAAAATGAAAAAACTTCAAAATTTAAAAATGGCAAAAGTAAAAAATCGCGAAAATTTAAAAAAAAATCACCATAATTGATAAAAAATTTGCTTAAATTGGAAAAAGTTGTCCGTGTCTTTTATTTCAATAAATACTCTTTTTTATCTGCGATGCTAACTTTTCGAGAAAAACGCGAGTTACGAATCCAGCCAATCAAATCGAAATTTAGAATCGTTGTGGGGGTAATGGGGTTGAGTTTTGAACAATGGTGCAGCAATTTTTCCCCCAGCTTCATTAGTTTTCGAAATATGTACCTTTTAAAAATTGACTAAATAAAAAACGTCCATAATTCAAAAAATAAAAAAGCTACTGGAAAAATGTTTGCACAGGTGTTCAAAACTCAACCAAAATACCGTTCTGATTGGCCAGGTTCTTAGATCGCGTTTTTCTCAAAAACAAAACATCGCAAAGCAAAAAGAAAATTTATTTGGAACATCGCCTGTGTTTCGAAAACTAATAAAGATACATTTACAGCTATTTTAAGTTTCTCGTCAATATTTTTGGTTTTTTCAATTTAAGCTTTCTTTCCAATTTGAAATTTTTTTTTCATTTTTGGCGATTTTTTTTTTTTGCAAATTTTTAATTTTGAAATTTTTTTCATTTTAGGTATTTTTCTAATTTTTGGCGATTTTTTTTAATTTTTGCCGATTTTCTTTAAATTTTAGGAATTTTTCTAATTTTTTGCGATTTTTTTAAATTTAAGCGATTTTTTTTCTTATTTGGTGATTTTGTTTAAATTTTAGCGTTTTTTTCAAATTTGAAGATTTTTATTTAATTTTAGCGATTTTTTTTTTATTAATTTTAACGTTTTTTTTAATTTTTGGTGATTTTTTTTATTTTAAAGATTTTCTCAATTTTAGCGATTTTTGGCGATTTTTTCAATTTTGGTAGTTTTTTTCAATATTGGCGATATTTTTAAATCGATTGAGTTAAAACCTACTGAATAAATCGAATGAAGAATTTTATTCTTTAAAGCTCTGTACATATATTATATTTTGAAAATATTTTTCCACAATTAGGCTGCAAACACTTTGAAATAAACTATAAACTAAACACTATCACAAGTACTACAGTTATACATGTTTTTCCATTAAAATTGTCAATAAATTAAATTTTTTAGATTTTTTTGGCTTTTTTTTAATTTGCTTAATTTTTTTTTCAATTTAAAAATGTCAGAATATTAATTACTATTATAAGTTCGTATATTTACAAACTTTGTGCGTGAAAATTTTATTTAACAAAATAATACTACTTTTAGGCATAATGTGTTTAATTGTAAACACATAATTGGTAAAAATACTGTGAGTGGGTATTACTGTATATAAAAGTGTGCGCAAAATAGTTTTACGCATTTTGATGTATAAATTTACCGAATTTGCTTAATAATACATGAAACTTTACTCGTTTTATAATAGTAAATTTACAATAATTTTTTAGAGTGTAGACAATTTTTGAAATTCTTTATAAAGGGTCCGCCATCTAACGTTTTTTTTTCAACTAGTGCTTATTTCGTGAATGGTAACACTTAGCTCATGTCTGATTTGACAGATAATTAGTTTTATCCTTCCGCTGAACGAATATGGTCCGTATGTTCATTATCTTGTGAAAAAAATGAAAGAAACTGGCATCCTCATCGATAAACCAAAGCGTGAAAAGTGTGCGTGAAGCGCCATCAACATCAATTCACAGTCGTTCTCAACAATAGAACATTTCGGAGACATCATTGAGACGAATTTTGCATAAAGACCTTGGTATGACGCCATACAAAGTCCAATTGGTTCAGGAGTTCAAAAAAAAAAAATATATTGGGGGACCCTTTATATACCCTGCGGAAAATGGACCAGTCACTGGTATGATCACGTGACTAGAACTTTGTGTGTATGAACCTGTCCTAGTTTCGGTTCTATTATATAAATGTGACCGGAACTTTCAAAATGGGCTTGTGATAGGTGTTGGCAATTGTTATCTTTGAAGTACGTTGTGACATAGCGAATAACTTGACGATGGTAACCTATCACCGTACCGACTTAAGTGAATAAGCAATAGGACAAGTTAGAAGCAGGTAGTGTTAAAGTAGGATAATTTTAGGACTTATGTGATATGCTACAGGACCAGTGGGAAAATAGTTATCATGCTACTGGCGTAGGTGTACCTATCGTAGAACTGCAGACAAATTTTTGATAAAAAACTAGTCACATATTAAGCGCAATGTGTTCTGTTACAGGGGTAGGTCTAAAGGGTACATGTCGCCGGGCTTGCGAAAAGTAATTAGCAAATAATCTGTCACTTCTTATTCACCGTGTGTCATATTGTTAAAGAGCCCGTCCGGAACCAGAGTCTGAACTTACCCAAAACAGTGTGTCATAGTACATCTTTAGAAGTCTATATATGCCTATGTATGTATGTATGTACGTAACATTACGACCTCCAAGCTTGTATGATGGAAACAAAATTTTTAGTTTTTTACCGGGCTACTCCCTGAATATATTTAATTGTGTGTAAAACTACGTCCCTCAAAAAATTAGGATAATCAGATATCCACATCGGCCCTAAAGTTTGAAAAACCGATCATAAGGGGAAAATGTGACTTTTTTTAATTTTTTGTCAAAAATATTGATATTCTAAAACTAATTTAAATAGAAGCATTAATGAATCGTAATTTGGAGGAAATTATCTTTGCAATAAAGCAATAAAAACTAACATCGGTTAGAAAAAAACCGAGTTATTACAATTTCCACGGCAACTGATGTGTCGCTGACCACTTAATAAGGAAATTCGTTAGCAAATTTTAAAATTTATTGAGATTATCTACTACAGAATTTTTTTTATTCTATAAGATCCAATAAACTCAAAAATAAGTACTTTTTATATTGTGTTTTATTAGTAAAAAATTAATCGACTTAATCGAGGGATGAGTGCACTAGTATAAATAATCCGAAGACTTCGGCAAAAAAACGATATTACGTCGGGCTTTTATATGTGGAGACATTGTAGATACATTTAGAAATCGAAAACCATATTTGTTGAGTAGTTTTAATTCGATTTTGAGTAACGAATCTAAGGAAAAAACTGAATTTTAGCTAAAAAGTTAAATAATCGGCAGCCGCAGTTTTGCAGAACTACTGACTTTTTTTAAAGTTGACACTAAAAATCGCATCTAATAAGCCCAATAAATATGTTTTCATTTGTCAAATTTGTCCAAAATGCTTTAAAAGACCGAATACCGACAGAAAGCACTTTCTGGCCAAAGTCTTCGGTCGGACACTAGAAATTATAGTGTATGTTGTTTCCACAAATTATTGTGGTTAACATTTAATTACAAAAATATTATAATAGTTTTAATTTTTTGCTTTTAAATGTTGAAATGTTTTCACTTTTAATATTTTGCATTTGCCACAGAGCATGCCGAATAACTTTTAAATTTTATAATAGGGTCGTTCGAAAAGCAATGTTGATAGTCATTAGCATCACCCCTTCCGATTTGTATGAAACTTGGTATATGCTATCTCCTAGTTATTACGACAAAACAATAGTTCTTCTTTTTATCAATTCGTAGTCGTTCGTGTTTTATCGGTGCTTACAGTTTTAATTTTTTTTTTTAAATTTATAAAAATACATATTTTTGAAATGATTGTAATTAATGAAGGTGTAATCTGATTCTCCGATTTTATAATAATATATACTGTCTTATAAAAAATATTTTTGTGTGTGATATTAGATATGCTTAGAATTATATATGAAATTAAATGATATAAGATATAATAATGTAAGCTTACATATATGACACAAAATGAACAATTTAGTTTGAGATATGATTATATATGGTCCTATATCATTAGTATTTTTTATGCTTATAACATATAATTAGATATTTATATATATATAACCGTATATATAATTATATATGCGCAGATGTCTGAATTAATTTTCTTTTGAATTTTGTAAAATTTTATTAAAAATAATATATGTCATTGGGTTTAAGTAAATCCAATTTAACCTCAAAATATTCCATTCAATCCACTAAAAATTACTTATCTTTTTCGATATATTTGGATCCATGTAGATCTAAATTAATCCCATGCGATATTTTGGGATCTATCAGGAACTTAAATTAGATATTATTGGATCCCTCAATTTTGAGATAAATTTTGTTCTAACTTATATTGGAGGGATCTAATCGGATATTTGTAGATACCCCAATTTGGAGATAAACTTGGATAAAAACAAATATCGATCTTTATATCAAATGAGATCTGATTTTGTATTTAAGATATAACTTTTTTTGAAAATGAAAATTATTCAAGTTCGAGGCCATATACTCTATATTTCTTCATTAGGATATTGTCCTAACAAATAATCTATAGAGTTTTTGTTTTCAAATTTATTATTTGACCCTTTCAGGAATGTGTTGATAGATCTATTTCGGGAATTTTCTAGGTTCCCATCATCAGAACACGTTTTGAAAGCGGTAACAATCCCATGTCAAACATCAAGCATTCATATGAACTAGTTTACTCACTACATGAGAACTAATATACATATGATTTTGAAGTTAAAGATTATAACCATTGATCAAAAAATAAATTGAAAACTTGTTTGTGTGTATGTCTACCTTTGGTAAATATTCAATACACGTTTTTGTTTTTTTCTCCTTTTTATGTTTTGTTAAGTTTGTAAACAAAACAGGGGAAGTAAACTAGGCGGTACTTTGCCTTTTTCCACAAGTTTGTTATAATTTTTATTAAAAATAAAAATTATGTTTTTTCGACCTTTAATTGTGCAATGAAAATGAAAATTATTCAAGTTCGAGGCCATATACTCTATATTTCTTCATTAGGATATTGTCCTAACAAATAATCTATAGAGTTTTTGTTTTCAAATTTATTATTTGACCCTTTCAGGAATGTGTTGATAGATCTATTTCGGGAATTTTCTAGGTTCCCATCATCAGAACACGTTTTGAAAGCGGTAACAATCCCATGTCAAACATCAAGCATTCATATGAACTAGTTTACTCACTACATGAGAACTAATATACATATGATTTTGAAGTTAAAGATTATAACCATTGATCAAAAAATAAATTGAAAACTTGTTTGTGTGTATGTCTACCTTTGGTAAATATTCAATACACGTTTTTGTTTTTTTCTCCTTTTTATGTTTTGTTAAGTTTGTAAACAAAACAGGGGAAGTAAACTAGGCGGTACTTTGCCTTTTTCCACAAGTTTGTTATAATTTTTATTAAAAATAAAAATTATGTTTTTTCGACCTTTAATTGTGCAATGAAAATGAAAATTATTCAAGTTCGAGGCCATATACTCTATATTTCTTCATTAGGATATTGTCCTAACAAATAATCTATAGAGTTTTTGTTTTCAAATTTATTATTTGACCCTTTCAGGAATGTGTTGATAGATCTATTTCGGGAATTTTCTAGGTTCCCATCATCAGAACACGTTTTGAAAGCGGTAACAATCCCATGTCAAACATCAAGCATTCATATGAACTAGTTTACTCACTACATGAGAACTAATATACATATGATTTTGAAGTTAAAGATTATAACCATTGATCAAAAAATAAATTGAAAACTTGTTTGTGTGTATGTCTACCTTTGGTAAATATTCAATACACGTTTTTGTTTTTTTCTCCTTTTTATGTTTTGTTAAGTTTGTAAACAAAACAGGGGAAGTAAACTAGGCGGTACTTTGCCTTTTTCCACAAGTTTGTTATAATTTTTATTAAAAATAAAAATTATGTTTTTTCGACCTTTAATTGTGCAATGAAAATGAAAATTATTCAAGTTCGAGGCCATATACTCTATATTTCTTCATTAGGATATTGTCCTAACAAATAATCTATAGAGTTTTGTTTTCAAATTTATTATTTGACCCTTTCAGGAATGTGTTGATAGATCTATTTCGGGAATTTTCTAGGTTCCCATCATCACTTTTTTTTTGATTCGGAATGGTATTTTTCTGTTATTTTTGACTTCGTGATAAAAAAAAATATGTATCAATAAATTTTTTATAAATTTGAAGAAAACTATTTAAAACTTAAAATAAATTCTGTAAAAAAGTAGATTTTTGTAAAATATCATAAAAAATTATGAAATCATGACTTAAAATGTAAAATATGCAACAAAAACTGTCAATATATTCATTTATAGCAAAATATATAAAAATATGCATTAACAAATCGATGAAATTTTGTTGCGAATTTCTTGATTCGCAAAGATATTTGTTTAACTTTGCCCTCTAGCTAACGGCAACAAATATGTATTTATATGAACTTCCAAAACTTGTAATTAACATTTAAATAAAGTGAGTGTGTTACGCAATTTGACAAGAATAATTTCAAATTTTAAAATTTCAAAAGATCTTTAAAATAACTCCACTCACAAGAACTTTTCCATAAAAGTTCGACAATGGTTTAGAAAGTTAATACCTAAAGGTGTTTCGGTTGAATATTTTGTTAAATTACACAGCGCCACAAAATTTACCCCTACAATCGAAAATAAGAGTACCGACCATTGATCGTTAACGCAGTTTTTTATACATACAATTTTATAAATCAAATATTTTATCATAGGTTTTTATGGAAATTATATAAATGAATAAGAAGCATTCTGGTTTAGAAATGAATTGTGCATTGGTATTAGTTAATTCTGTCTCTTCTGATCGAAACAATATTGCGTGTGTACGTAGTGTGACAAAACTCCACTTTAGCCACAGCCATCGCTGCGTCGACCGTGGCTCAACTCGTTAAGAGGTGAGATTACGATGCATAGCTTGATGCTAAGGCAGTGAGTTCAAATACCAGTACGACACCAAAAAATAAAAAGTTTTTCATATAGACCAAATTAACAATATAAAATACTTTGTTCAATTGACACATAAATTAACCACTGACGAGTCCCAGGAGGGGGACGAAACTGCGGCAGTCTGGTGTGTCCCTTGTGTCCGTAAAAATTTTTCAATAAAAATGTTTTCTTCTTCTTCCTGTAAAGAGAGTAGAAAGTAATATTCTACAGTAATTAATTAAAAATTAATTACGATTGTCATTATCTGACGGTTGCAAAACACTTTCTAACATGACCTTCATTAACATTCGGGTTAAACTTTTGGTTAATAATTGTGCAGCATTAACAAGTAAATGCTCATTTTTTCTCAGTTTTTACTATATTTTACCCTTTTTTGCATAATTTATCATTCCATTTCGAAATCGATCAAAGCGTTTTTGTGCATAAGTAAAAAAACAAATTATTTCGTGTAAAAAAAAAAAGTGCGGTTCAGGGAAAACACGAAATGTGCCTAAAATTTCTATGGCAGCATAGCGAAAAAAGACTTCCTATGAGTTAATTTTTTAGATTAATATAAAAATAGCTTAAAAAATTATCTGTACCAATATTCAGTCAAAAAAGTTTATATATGAAAAGCTATTTAAACAGAAACTTCCTTACAATTTCTACAAAATATTTTCAAAATTTGATTTAAAATTCATACAAATATGTGAACATTTTTAAAATAAATTTTATAGACATTCACTGTAGTGAAAGTGATTGCTACAATAACTTTCACAAATATAAACTTTTTTGGCTGAATTTTTGAACACTTAATTTTTTAAGCTTTTTTGATATTATACTTAAATATGAATTCACATGTCGTCCTTAATCGCAATGCTTTCATATAAGTTTTAGTCACATTACGCGTTTTGCCCATGAACTTCACATTCTTTATTTTTTTGTCTTCTTTTTTATACGAAATGGTAAGATTTGTCGTTTTGCTGAAGCACAAAAATGCTTTAGTCGATTGCGCAATGTTATGATAAATTGTGCAAAAATAGTAAAATATAGCAAAAACTGAGGAAAACCGTGCGTTTACTTGTTAATGCTGCCTAATGATAATGAAGGTCTTCTAAGTATTTAGCATAAAAAACTATGATAAAATGTTTGATTTCTAAAAATGTATGTACGTATAAAAAACTGCTTTAAAACATGCAACACTTTAATGTAAATTTGTGAAAAATCTAGCTCATAAGTGAAAAAACTGGGGACCCCATTAAAATTAGCATGAGTGTGATATTTAGGACCTATGGTCGGTACTCTTGTTTTACTTTTAGAGTTGCGCAGTGTTATCAAAGAAATATATTTTACAACTTTTCTATCTGTTATTCACGAAACATAATAAACCAAAAAACAGACTTTCGGTATTCGTTAAAATATTAATTAAAACTTTCTTTATAAAAAAGTTGTTGTATTTTGTTGAGTATTGAACTAAACGAAAAAGATCTATTGTTTTTACCGATTTTTTAAATAATTTTTTCAACAGTTGAAAATAGCATAAGAAATACAATTGTTTTAACGAAAAGTAAGCAGTTTCAACAGATTTTCATTGAATTAAATGTGTACACTTAGAATACTATGTAGGTAAAGGGCCACTACACATGTAGTTAAAAACAAATGAAATTTCACTTGAACAAAGGACGACATACATTTCAGTAAATTCAACTAATGAGTCGATTATGGATAGCAACCGAACTTCAGTTGCGTTGCCAGTTGCCAAAAACATATTACGTATGGAAACTAGCACCTGACAGCTGGCAACTTCAGTTGTCAAATAGTGATTATATTGGCAACCGAAAAGTTCTGGTTGCTGTAGAATTTTAAGCAAACAAAAAAGGCGGGAACATTAAAAATTAAGTATTATTTATTGTTAAATTATTTGTAATAAATATATAAATAATATTTTATATAAATATATAAATAATATTATACATATATTTTATATAATAAATATTTTAAATAATTTTATTTGTACCTGTAGATTTTAAAATGGTGAAAATCCCAACTCGAAAAATACCCATTTACATACAACATTTTTAATTAAATAATTTTTTCACACAAAACTTTTATTAATTTATTTTTTATACAAATTCACATTTGTCAACCTTTTTTCTATTTGTTTACATTTTTTTCAGTTGCTGAACTGTCAAAATAAGATTATCGATAACTTTTTGGGAACTGGCGAAGGTTGCCGTACATAATACCAATTTTCATTTCAGTTGCGTTGCCAGTTCACAACGCAACTGTAGTTCGGTTGCTATCCATAATCGACCCATAACATTGTCATTTGTTTCTTAGCGTTTAAAAATTAACTACAATTGTACACACAGAGAAAAGTTTAGCTATTTGCCAACTGAAATTCGGTTACTACAACGGAAATTCGGTTATTACGAATTTCAGACGGTTGGCACAACTTAACATTAGTTTTCACAACAAAAAGCGGTTAATTTAACAGAATTATAGTTGCAACACCCAAAATATTCATAAATCTAATGTAAATATCGTTGTACTAACATAATTAATGTATTAATATACACTTTTCAATTCGGTTGGCACGTTACCCAACAAAAAATAACCTGGATTTGGTAAGCAGTAACTACATTTGTATGCTTCCAAAATAGCGCTTCACTGCCTTACATACTATAAAGCAATTAGGGAAGGCATTCTGTCGTGCTTCCCAGAATGCCTTCTTTGAAGCAGTGAATAATGCTTACAATGAAACAATAAAGTATGCATACCATTAAGCACTAATGTTGTCCACATACAAAAAAGCGCTTCTTAGTGCCTACACTGATAGAATTTTGTTCATTATATTAATGAAATCCTTCATTAATACAATGAATTTTTCATTAAAAAGTCCCCAAAGAAAGTTACATTGGCTCAATGAAATATTTTTCATTAATCAAATAATATTGAAAAAAATATTTTTTTTCTTGTTTCATATTTAGTTTGTGTTAATTTTTTTCTTTTTTATTATCTTATATTTATTTTTTCCGTTTTTTTTATCTCCCTGAACACGACTTGAACCCGCAACCATCACCATACAAACAGCACCGCCTTACCAATTGACCTAAATTACAAAACCAAAAGGATGTGCTTATTTAGACTTTTGTAGGAAAATATATTTTTTTCAATAGTTGAAGCGCCTCCAGTGGAAATTTTATGGAACTTATTGTTTGCTGTACGTACAAAAAATATTTATGTAAAAATTATTGCATATTTTAAGGATCAAACAAATACAGTTAATGAAAATTTCATTCAGTCAATGAATTTTTCATTAATTTAATGAAAATGTTTCATTCAGCCAATGAATCCAAGTTAATGAAAAACATTCATTAATAGTATGAAGGAAAATCCTATCAGTGTAAGAAGGCACGAATTTGTTGCTTTTAAGAGCACATGAAAGAAGCGCTTTAAAAGAGACATACCAAGTGGGACATGGCGAACAAAAATCATGCTTTCTTTATGTGGAAGCGCTTCGTTATCCAATAATGCCTTCCGGAAGCGCTTCTGGGTAAGCACTATTTTTTGCTGGCTATTTATCTGCGTGTAGTAAAAATTAACTACATATGAAGTAAAAAATAAATATTTATTTTTGTAAATAGAAAAAAAAACTACTGTTCAAAATTAATGAAAAATCATAATACAGTAATTTGATGTGGTTTGTTTTTTTAAATGAACTACATATGTAGCAAAAATTTAATTTCTTCTAGAAATGAATGTTTTTTCCCTTAAAAATAAATATATTGTATTACAACTCAAACAGCTACAAATATTTACAGCAGAAATTCCCTGTGAGTATATTCGGTAGATTTTAATGAAAAAATCATGTGAGTGTACCAATTGGAAACTTGTGTACAAATCAGAGCTACCAACCACCTAATCAATAATTTAGTTTTAATTAAAATTAAAATTATTTATTCAATATGGTATGAATTTTTAAAATAACTTAAATGTCCCACTGAGCTCAACGTTCTAAGACTTTTGTAATTATACAACCAGAAAACACACCGTATTTGAGCCCAATCGAATGGTTCGGTTGTAGCTGCTGAAGTTTTTGGTCATTACCACTGAATTTCTATTGACGAAATCGAAATTATATTTTCGCTGTTGCAATCGAATCATTGTTATCTTGACCGAAAAATTCAATCGTAACAAACCAAAGCATTCGATTGGTAACAAATATTGTAGCCACGTCCTAATCTGTTTTCTCGGTGCAGTGGAAAAAAACTGAATGAATGTTTTTACCACAATTTCCTGCCACAACTACATTGTATAATTTGTCATTACTTTTCAATCAACGTTGAATTGAAACAAAGGACCACCACAAAAATACGGATATATAAGAAGCAAACTCGATGTTTTTCATGTAATTTTTGTTTGTTTTGTTCGTTGGTTGTTTACATTAAAATGTTATTGTGAACGGAAGCATCAGCATTTATTTTCACAGCTTGACATCATTGATACATTTGAAGTAAATGTAAATGTTTTAATTTTTTTGTTATGGAACTTTATGTCACAACAACAGCAGTTGCAAACAAAAGTACTCTCACACATACACAAACTTCCCGACCAAAATAGTGGTAGTATTTTCAGTTGAAACATTGATCCTTACACAGTTTACAAAGTTTTTCGTTTTGCTCCATTAAGCCCTTTAGTCAATTTTTCTGTTTCTTTTCTCAACAATCACAATATGCACTTTGTGGTTTTCAAAGACCACACACAGTTTATTACACTGCTCCCCCACTTGTCAGTCAATTCACACTGTGCTTGGGGAAAAAAAAAATAAATAAACATTATATGCTATATTTGTAAGATGTGTGTGTGTGTATCTTTGGAATATAAATAAATCATTATTTATTTATAAAATTAAGTGCAAAAATAAAATATTTAACAATCACTTGAATGCCTCACCCGAACAAGGGTATAAAATCTAAAAACCAAAGTGTTCAGTAGAGATCAAAAACGTGGAAATCGATCAATAAATTTAGTTTTGATAATTTTGCTATTTTACAAATATAGGCCACATGCACCTAATAACAAAATTTCATTTAAAAAAAATTAAGCAGAAGTAACAAAAAAAATTGTACTTGAAATTTTTTTTTAGTGGAATAAGATATAAGAATGGCTCACTTATAATCTGGACAAAACTAAACAGACATAACAAACGCCCTAGATGTAGTTAAGAAATTGATTTTATAAATGGTTTCAGAAAAATTTCAGACACTACTTGGTCCAGTTCTTAAGGCTTTTGATTAAAATGTAAGCAAATGTAAGGAATAAAAAATATGAAAACGGAAAAAGTTGCACAAAACGTTATTTTTGCATAACAGTGGATAATGTCACTTTTCAAAAAGCAGTTACGCTAACTTTAGGACGAAACTAAAGTGTTTTTAGGATTGTAGAGTTATTTACTAGAATTTGAAGTAATTCTCTTTAAAATAATTGTATGTTGGGAAAATCCATATTGCTCAAAGCACCAATATATGGTTTTACATTCGCATCAGAGTTTTTAGCTTTCGGAAGATTCTGTCCACGAAATTTAGTGTTTTTTTTTACAAAATAGACGATCAATAATAAAATTTACTGCGACCACAGACTTTTTCTATCTCAAATGCAGAATGTGTGGCATCGTACTTTCATTTGATAAAACTTATTAGTAACAAAAAAAAAAAAAAAACAAAAAACAGTTTATGCAAAAAATACGTGGTTCTTTATATGTTTTTCTTAATCGCATATCCAAATTTTATTAAGATCGGCGAAAAACCCATCGGGAAACTGGCTTTGTAAGTACCCAGTCAAAAGAAAATAACGGACCACCGCGGGCAAGGCACTTAGCAAGTGGTACAAGTCCTTCATAATCCCAAAATGATAACATAATTGGACCAAAAGGTCCGTCTCTTAAAAAGTGTACAAGCACTTGGTGTTGGTAAAGTAAATGAAATAAATAGGTAGTTTAAAAATTTTTTTTCCAAAATAAAATTTAAAAAAGTTGATGTATAATTTTGTGGGTCCCGCCGGCATTCGAACACTGGCTGCCAGATTGGCAGCCGATATCTAACGACAGATTTAACGTAAGTACATGACAACTGCTGAGTACCAGTTGGCTGCGCAAATATGTCATCTTTGGCGTAATGTTTGATGGAAACAACTTGTCAACATTTGTAAAACAATAACACAAAAATTGGTCTTAAAAGAGCTTTTCCAGAAACAAACTATATGAAAAAATATTAAAAAGTATAAAAGAATCATAAAAAAAATTTTCGCCTGAAACCGGACTCGAACTCGGAACCTTCCGACTGCAAACTTTTTTGCACAAAGCATCATAATTTTTTTTTTAAATAAATGCTTTACCAGTAGTAGGACTTTTGAGCTGTTGAGAATTTCTGACTGGATAGCACTGGGAAAATATATTTTCCCAACGTGGCAAAGTGGTCTCAGGGAATTCTTTGCGAATGATTTTTTCTGTAGACTATTGATTTTTGTAAAAAACATCAATACTATCAAAACGCTTTCTGGAACGCTGGCAAAGCGACTCAAGTGTTCTGCCAGTAGTTTATTTACAAATCCTCGTTAGCTGTGATTGATTTTTGGTACCACTGACAGTTTTTGGTACCACTGACAGTTTCTTAAATAAATTTATTCTTCTTTTGGTTTCGAACCACTACATATGAATTCTTAAACTTTGTATATCGTGCAAAAAATAAGATACGCTTCTCTTAGTTTTTACTTACGACGTGAATTAAAATTGAACGAAGCTATAGGACACTTTTATTTCCCGCTTAAAAACAAAAACTCACGGTATTTCAGTTCATTGCAACCTAATTACTATTAAGTGACTTACCATGTTTTATTTAAGTGACTTACCATGTTTTAAGTTAAGTTTGTCATGGTAAAACTGAAAAATATATTAAACTAATATATAAGAAAAATCGCAGTATTCAAAATGTGTTGAAATTGTTTTGAAATAGAATAATTTTTCCGTAAAATTTAGTCGATATCGACTTCGATTTAATACCAAAAATTATAGTGTTTTCATTTACAGTCTGCACGATGAATAGATCCGAAAAACTGAATATTGAATTTATTTCGATATAAATAAAATCGCGTAAAAAATAAAGAAAAATTAATTTTTACCTTTCCATTATTTGTTTTCATTTTATGGTATTTTGTTTTAATTAAGTTTCTTCCTTAAAACTCAAAACAATTCTTATTTGTTACAACACCACGATTTGAACAACAAACCTTTTGTTTCCAGGTATATCGCCTTACTATTTAAGCCAAATCACACTGATGCAAAAGTATCATAAACTGAATTTTCTTGTAACACAATTATTATCGTCCATGCATACATTCAAACCACCCAACAAACATTAAAATAATGGTAAAACAAATTTTAAATATCAGCACCGCCTGCACTGAATAATTGTTATTACTCATAGAGTATTTCTTAGACGAGTTTTAATGATTTTTTTTTTACTAAACTGATGAAAACTTCTTAATTTGAACGAAAAATTTCTTATAATTTATGAAAAGCTTCATAGTTTTAACGAAACTGTTTTTAAATGAAACTTTTTCAATAGTCGTTTGAATTTTTTAATAAATAAAATGAAAGTTACATTAAATTTTACGATAAATTGCATTATTAATGAAAAGTTTCAATGGACGAGTTCCAGTGATATTTCATAGATGTAATGCAAAAATTCATTAATATCACACAGATAATGTAGATAGTGTAGATAGAGTAGTGTGTTTGTCACTTTACCGAATACTGAATCTTTGCCAAGTGGATATTTTGTTAATTTTTATGTGAATTTCTAACAAAATAGCATAGAACAATTTGTTGTATCACAAATATTTTGGAAATAATTCTAAATTTCTTACTGGCTGATCGGAATGCCATGAAACTTCTAAAAGCCATAATCAACGTAATTTCAAGTTTAAGTATTGAAGAAGGGCCTACTCTGCAACGTAGGACACCGGGCATTCAAAATGTTGAGAGCTTGCAAATACTATATTTATTAACCGCTTTTCAAAAATAAACATTTCTGTAATCTGCTTGTAATTTTGAACAATAAATACCCTAACTCATGTCTGTTATGTCTTAAATTACAATAGTTATCAGCCTTTGGAAATTAGAAATTTTACATTTCTGCAAAAGTAGGCAAATCTACACTCAAAAAAATAAGTTAGTAGAAAAGTTAGTAAAACGTCTCGTAATCAGGTATACTATTTTTTAGCAAAATTTTTGCTAAAATCGTGTTTTCAGCTAAAATTTTGTTATACTTATTCAGCACTTAACTGATTTATACTAATGCTTTACTAATATACTAATGTTTTACTAATTAATTTTGCTAAAAAAAATTGTGCTGATAAGCACATTAATAGTGTGGACGGCAACCAGATTGAAAGATATACGCAGAAGAAGTAGATGTCGCGGCTGTCAAGATGTAGTAGAGAAGAGGAAATGATACTAAAAAGTACAACTCTAATAAGACATATAAAACAAATCAACAATGGAAGTTTTGTATCTTTTTTCATACATAAAACAAAATTGAGGATTAAACACCTTAAATTTTGCTTGTCACCGGCTTGTGAAATAATTACAAAAAACAAGTTTTTCAAATTGTAATAATTGTGACCTGAAGAAGTCACCCACCCAATGTGGAGACTTAAAATGGCAAACAAAAACTGTAATATTAACAAAATGATTGCTATATTTATCTCAAATTTAGTAGAATGCAAATAACAGTTTATTTTGCTAAAAAATTGTAATAGCTGATTTCTGATTTTATTCCCATCAAAAAACAAACTAAAAAAAACTTTAAAAGTTTAAATTTTTTAATGTTATTTTTCTGTCTACTAATATTTAGTAAATGTTTTTGCTGATTTGAGCAGATTATTTTGTTACTTTCAATTAACTAAAATTTAACTCAATATAACTTAGTATTTCTAAGTGGAACAGATTTATTTTGCTACTTGAATATTAATATTTTGTAAATAAATCTGCTAACTTTAGCAGTTTTTCTGCTGCAAGCGCATTTTTAACTAATTTTTAGTAGCTTTTTTTGCTATTTTACAGGTTTATTTCTATGAAAGTACAAAATTTTTATTTTTCAACTGCACACAAAAAAAATCTTGCCAAGTAATTAGGAGCTGTAGTCCAAAAGTCACTTTATAGTCAACATTTGAGGTTTTCAGGATTTGAATAGATCACGCTAACAGATTTATAACGCAACTTTTAGTTTTTTGGTTTCTTTCGTTCATTTTGATACAGCAAACATTTGATTTCGTTCCCTTTAGGCTAGAAAATTCGCTACATTTCGCTTCGAATTGCAACTTTTCAAAGTCAGTTTTGGGA
>CM037851.1:221577226-221597428 GCA_021234595.1 Delia radicum
TGGCTACAATATTTGTTACCAATCGAATGCTTTGGTTTGTTACGATTGAATTTTTCGGTCAAGATAACAATGATTCGATTGCAACAGCGAAAATATAATTTCGATTTCGTCAATAGAAATTCAGTGGTAATGACCAAAAACTTCAGCAGCTACAACCGAACCATTCGATTGGGCTCAAATACGGTGTGTTTTCTGGTTGTATAATTACAAAAGTCTTAGAACGTTGAGCTCAGTGGGACATTTAAGTTATTTTAAAAATTCATACCATATTGAATAAAATAATTTTAATTTTAATTAAAACTAAATTATTGATTAGGTGGTTGGTAGCTCTGATTTGTACACAAGTTTCCAATTGGTACACTCACATGATTTTTCATTAAAATCTACCGAATATACTCACAGGGAATTTCTGCTGTAAATATTTGTAGCTGTTTGAGTTGTAATACAATATATTTATTTTTAAGGGAAAAAACATTCATTTCTAGAAGAAATTAAATTTTTGCTACATATGTAGTTCATTTAAAAAAACAAACCACATCAAATTACTGTATTATGATTTTTCATTAATTTTGAACAGTAGTTTTTTTTTCTATTTACAAAAATAAATATTTATTTTTTACTTCATATGTAGTTAATTTTTACTACACGCAGATAAATAGCCAGCAAAAAATAGTGCTTACCCAGAAGCGCTTCCGGAAGGCATTATTGGATAACGAAGCGCTTCCACATAAAGAAAGCATGATTTTTGTTCGCCATGTCCCACTTGGTATGTCTCTTTTAAAGCGCTTCTTTCATGTGCTCTTAAAAGCAACAAATTCGTGCCTTCTTACACTGATAGGATTTTCCTTCATACTATTAATGAATGTTTTTCATTAACTTGGATTCATTGGCTGAATGAAACATTTTCATTAAATTAATGAAAAATTCATTGACTGAATGAAATTTTCATTAACTGTATTTGTTTGATCCTTAAAATATGCAATAATTTTTACATAAATATTTTTTGTACGTACAGCAAACAATAAGTTCCATAAAATTTCCACTGGAGGCGCTTCAACTATTGAAAAAAATATATTTTCCTACAAAAGTCTAAATAAGCACATCCTTTTGGTTTTGTAATTTAGGTCAATTGGTAAGGCGGTGCTGTTTGTATGGTGATGGTTGCGGGTTCAAGTCGTGTTCAGGGAGATAAAAAAAACGGAAAAATAAATATAAGATAATAAAAAAGAAAAAATTAACACAAACTAAATATGAAACAAGAAAAAAAATATTTTTTTCAATTATTATTTGATTAATGAAAAATATTTCATTGAGCCAATGTAACTTTCTTTGGGGACTTTTTAATGAAAAATTCATTGTATTAATGAAGGATTTCATTAATATAATGAACAAAATTCTATCAGTGTAGGCACTAAGAAGCGCTTTTTTGTATGTGGACAACATTAGTGCTTAATGGTATGCATACTTTATTGTTTCATTGTAAGCATTATTCACTGCTTCAAAGAAGGCATTCTGGGAAGCACGACAGAATGCCTTCCCTAATTGCTTTATAGTATGTAAGGCAGTGAAGCGCTATTTTGGAAGCATACAAATGTAGTTACTGCTTACCAAATCCAGGTTATTTTTTGTTGGGTAACGTGCCAACCGAATTGAAAAGTGTATATTAATTACATTAATTATGTTAGTACAACGATATTTACATTAGATTTATGAATATTTTGGGTGTTGCAACTATAATTCTGTTAAATTAACCGCTTTTTGTTGTGAAAACTAATGTTAAGTTGTGCCAACCGTCTGAAATTCGTAATAACCGAATTTCCGTTGTAGTAACCGAATTTCAGTTGGCAAATAGCTAAACTTTTCTCTGTGTGTACAATTGTAGTTAATTTTTAAACGCTAAGAAACAAATGACAATGTTATGGGTCGATTATGGATAGCAACCGAACTACAGTTGCGTTGTGAACTGGCAACGCAACTGAAATGAAAATTGGTATTATGTACGGCAACCTTCGCCAGTTCCCAAAAAGTTATCGATAATCTTATTTTGACAGTTCAGCAACTGAAAAAAATGTAAACAAATAGAAAAAAGGTTGACAAATGTGAATTTGTATAAAAAATAAATTAATAAAAGTTTTGTGTGAAAAAATTATTTAATTAAAAATGTTGTATGTAAATGGGTATTTTTCGAGTTGGGATTTTCACCATTTTAAAATCTACAGGTACAATAAAATTATTTAAAATATTTATTATATAAAATATATGTATAATATTATTTATATATTTATATAAAATATTATTTATATATTTATTACAAATAATTTAACAATAAATAATACTTAATTTTTAATGTTCCCGCCTTTTTTGTTTGCTTAAAATTCTACAGCAACCAGAACTTTTCGGTTGCCAATATAATCACTATTTGACAACTGAAGTTGCCAGCTGTCAGGTGCTAGTTTCCATACGTAATATGTTTTTGGCAACTGGCAACGCAACTGAAGTTCGGTTGCTATCCATAATCGACTCATTAGTTGAATTTACTGAAATGTATGTCGTCCTTTGTTCAAGTGAAATTTCATTTGTTTTTAACTACATGTGTAGTGGCCCTTTACCTACATAGTATTCTAAGTGTACACATTTAATTCAATGAAAATCTGTTGAAACTGCTTACTTTTCGTTAAAAACAATTGTATTTCTTATGCTATTTTCAACTGTTGAAAAAATTATTTAAAAAATCGGTAAAAACAATAGATCTTTTTCGTTTAGTTCAATACTCAACAAAATACAACAACTTTTTTATAAAGAAAGTTTTAATTAATATTTTAACGAATACCGAAAGTCTGTTTTTTGGTTTATTATGTTTCGTGAATAACAGATAGAAAAGTTGTAAAATATATTTCTTTGATAACACTGCGCAACTCTAAAAGTAAAACAAGAGTACCGACCATAGGTCCTAAATATCACACTCATGCTAATTTTAATGGGGTCCCCAGTTTTTTCACTTATGAGCTAGATTTTTCACAAATTTACATTAAAGTGTTGCATGTTTTAAAGCAGTTTTTTATACGTACATACATTTTTAGAAATCAAACATTTTATCATAGTTTTTTATGCTAAATACTTAGAAGACCTTCATTATCATTAGGCAGCATTAACAAGTAAACGCACGGTTTTCCTCAGTTTTTGCTATATTTTACTATTTTTGCACAATTTATCATAACATTGCGCAATCGACTAAAGCATTTTTGTGCTTCAGCAAAACGACAAATCTTACCATTTCGTATAAAAAAGAAGACAAAAAAATAAAGAATGTGAAGTTCATGGGCAAAACGCGTAATGTGACTAAAACTTATATGAAAGCATTGCGATTAAGGACGACATGTGAATTCATATTTAAGTATAATATCAAAAAAGCTTAAAAAATTAAGTGTTCAAAAATTCAGCCAAAAAAGTTTATATTTGTGAAAGTTATTGTAGCAATCACTTTCACTACAGTGAATGTCTATAAAATTTATTTTAAAAATGTTCACATATTTGTATGAATTTTAAATCAAATTTTGAAAATATTTTGTAGAAATTGTAAGGAAGTTTCTGTTTAAATAGCTTTTCATATATAAACTTTTTTGACTGAATATTGGTACAGATAATTTTTTAAGCTATTTTTATATTAATCTAAAAAATTAACTCATAGGAAGTCTTTTTTCGCTATGCTGCCATAGAAATTTTAGGCACATTTCGTATTTTCCCTGAACCGCACTTTTTTTTTTTTACACGAAATAATTTGTTTTTTTACTTATGCACAAAAACGCTTTGATCGATTTCGAAATGGAATGATAAATTATGCAAAAAAGGGTAAAATATAGTAAAAACTGAGAAAAAAATGAGCATTTACTTGTTAATGCTGCACAATTATTAACCAAAAGTTTAACCCGAATGTTAATGAAGGTCATGTTAGAAAGTGTTTTGCAACCGTCAGATAATGACAATCGTAATTAATTTTTAATTAATTACTGTAGAATATTACTTTCTACTCTCTTTACAGGAAGAAGAAGAAAACATTTTTATTGAAAAATTTTTTACGGACACAAGGGACACACCAGACTGCCGCAGTTTCGTCCCCCTCCTGGGACTCGTCAGTGGTTAATTTATGTGTCAATTGAACAAAGTATTTTATATTGTTAATTTGGTCTATATGAAAAACTTTTTATTTTTTGGTGTCGTACTGGTATTTGAACTCACTGCCTTAGCATCAAGCTATGCATCGTAATCTCACCTCTTAACGAGTTGAGCCACGGTCGACGCAGCGATGGCTGTGGCTAAAGTGGAGTTTTGTCACACTACGTACACACGCAATATTGTTTCGATCAGAAGAGACAGAATTAACTAATACCAATGCACAATTCATTTCTAAACCAGAATGCTTCTTATTCATTTATATAATTTCCATAAAAACCTATGATAAAATATTTGATTTATAAAATTGTATGTATAAAAAACTGCGTTAACGATCAATGGTCGGTACTCTTATTTTCGATTGTAGGGGTAAATTTTGTGGCGCTGTGTAATTTAACAAAATATTCAACCGAAACACCTTTAGGTATTAACTTTCTAAACCATTGTCGAACTTTTATGGAAAAGTTCTTGTGAGTGGAGTTATTTTAAAGATCTTTTGAAATTTTAAAATTTGAAATTATTCTTGTCAAATTGCGTAACACACTCACTTTATTTAAATGTTAATTACAAGTTTTGGAAGTTCATATAAATACATATTTGTTGCCGTTAGCTAGAGGGCAAAGTTAAACAAATATCTTTGCGAATCAAGAAATTCGCAACAAAATTTCATCGATTTGTTAATGCATATTTTTATATATTTTGCTATAAATGAATATATTGACAGTTTTTGTTGCATATTTTACATTTTAAGTCATGATTTCATAATTTTTTATGATATTTTACAAAAATCTACTTTTTTACAGAATTTATTTTAAGTTTTAAATAGTTTTTCTTCAAATTTATAAAAAATTTATTGATACATATTTTTTTTTTATCACGAAGTCAAAAATAACAGAAAAATACCATTCCGAATCAAAAAAAAAGTTATATCTTAAATACAAAATCAGATCTCATTTGATATAAAGATCGATATTTGTTTTTATCCAAGTTTATCTCCAAATTGGGGTATCTACAAATATCCGATTAGATCCCTCCAATATAAGTTAGAACAAAATTTATCTCAAAATTGAGGGATCCAATAATATCTAATTTAAGTTCCTGATAGATCCCAAAATATCGCATGGATTAATTTAGATCTACATGGATCCAAATATATCGAAAAAGATAAGTAATTTTTAGTGGATTGAATGGAATATTTTGAGGTTAAATTGGATTTACTTAAACCCAATGACATATATTATTTTAATAAAATTTTACAAAATTCAAAAGAAAATTAATTCAGACATCTGCGCATATATAATTATATATACGGTTATATATATATAAATATCTAATTATATGTTATAAGCATAAAAAATACTAATGATGTAGGACCATATATAATCATATCTCAAACTAAATTGTTCATTTTGTGTCATATATGTAAGCTTACATTATTATATCTTATATCATTTAATTTCATATATAATTCTAAGCATATCTAATATCACACACAAAAATATTTTTTATAAGACAGTATATATTATTATAAAATCGGAGAATCAGATTACACCTTCATTAATTACAATCATTTCAAAAATATGTATTTTTATAAATTTAAAAAAAAAAATTAAAACTGTAAGCACCGATAAAACACGAACGACTACGAATTGATAAAAAGAAGAACTATTGTTTTGTCGTAATAACTAGGAGATAGCATATACCAAGTTTCATACAAATCGGAAGGGGTGATGCTAATGACTATCAACATTGCTTTTCGAACGACCCTATTATAAAATTTAAAAGTTATTCGGCATGCTCTGTGGCAAATGCAAAATATTAAAAGTGAAAACATTTCAACATTTAAAAGCAAAAAATTAAAACTATTATAATATTTTTGTAATTAAATGTTAACCACAATAATTTGTGGAAACAACATACACTATAATTTCTAGTGTCCGACCGAAGACTTTGGCCAGAAAGTGCTTTCTGTCGGTATTCGGTCTTTTAAAGCATTTTGGACAAATTTGACAAATGAAAACATATTTATTGGGCTTATTAGATGCGATTTTTAGTGTCAACTTTAAAAAAAGTCAGTAGTTCTGCAAAACTGCGGCTGCCGATTATTTAACTTTTTAGCTAAAATTCAGTTTTTTCCTTAGATTCGTTACTCAAAATCGAATTAAAAACTACTCAACAAATATGGTTTTCGATTTCTAAATGTATCTACAATGTCTCCACATATAAAAGCCCGACGTAATATCGTTTTTTTTGCCGAAGTCTTCGGATTATTTATACTAGTGCACTCATCCCTCGATTAAGTCGATTAATTTTTTACTAATAAAACACAATATAAAAGTACTTATTTTTGAGTTTATTGGATCTTATAGAATAAAAAAAATTCTGTAGTAGATAATCTCAATAAATTTTAAAATTTGCTAACGAATTTCCTTATTAAGTGGTCAGCGACACATCAGTTGCCGTGGAAATTGTAATAACTCGGTTTTTTCTAACCGATGTAAGTTTTTATTGCAAAGATAATTTCCTCCAAATTACGATTCATTAATGCTTCTATTCAAATTGGTTTTAGAATATCAGTATTTTTGACAAAAAATTAAAAAAAGTCACATTTTCCCCTTGTGATCGGTTTTTCAAACTTTAGGGCCGATGTGGATATCTGATTATCCTAATTTTTTGAGGGACGTAGTTTTACACACAATTAAATATATTCAGGGAGTAGCCCGGTAAAAAAACTAAAAATTTTGTTTCCATCATACAAGCTTGGAGGTCGTAATGTTACGTACATACATACATACATACATAGGCATATATAGACTCCTAAAGATGTACTATGACACACTGTTTTGGGTAAGTTCAGACTCTGGTTCCGGACGGGCTCTTTAACAATATGACACACGGTGAATAAGAAGTGACAGATTATTTGCTAATTACTTTTCGCAAGCCCGGCGACATGTACCCTTTAGACCTACCCCTGTAACAGAACACATTGCGCTTAATATGTGACTAGTTTTTTATCAAAAATTTGTCTGCAGTTCTACGATAGGTACACCTACGCCAGTAGCATGATAACTATTTTCCCACTGGTCCTGTAGCATATCACATAAGTCCTAAAATTATCCTACTTTAACACTACCTGCTTCTAACTTGTCCTATTGCTTATTCACTTAAGTCGGTACGGTGATAGGTTACCATCGTCAAGTTATTCGCTATGTCACAACGTACTTCAAAGATAACAATTGCCAACACCTATCACAAGCCCATTTTGAAAGTTCCGGTCACATTTATATAATAGAACCGAAACTAGGACAGGTTCATACACACAAAGTTCTAGTCACGTGATCATACCAGTGACTGGTCCATTTTCCGCAGGGTATATAAAGGGTCCCCCAATATATTTTTTTTTTTGAACTCCTGAACCAATTGGACTTTGTATGGCGTCATACCAAGGTCTTTATGCAAAATTCGTCTCAATGATGTCTCCGAAATGTTCTATTGTTGAGAACGACTGTGAATTGATGTTGATGGCGCTTCACGCACACTTTTCACGCTTTGGTTTATCGATGAGGATGCCAGTTTCTTTCATTTTTTTCACAAGATAATGAACATACGGACCATATTCGTTCAGCGGAAGGATAAAACTAATTATCTGTCAAATCAGACATGAGCTAAGTGTTACCATTCACGAAATAAGCACTAGTTGAAAAAAAAACGTTAGATGGCGGACCCTTTATAAAGAATTTCAAAAATTGTCTACACTCTAAAAAATTATTGTAAATTTACTATTATAAAACGAGTAAAGTTTCATGTATTATTAAGCAAATTCGGTAAATTTATACATCAAAATGCGTAAAAACTATTTTGCGCACACTTTTATATACAGTAATACCCACTCACAGTATTTTTACCAATTATGTGTTTACAATTAAACACATTATGCCTAAAAGTAGTATTATTTTGTTAAATAAAATTTTCACGCACAAAGTTTGTAAATATACGAACTTATAATAGTAATTAATATTCTGACATTTTTAAATTGAAAAAAAAATTAAGCAAATTAAAAAAAAGCCAAAAAAATCTAAAAAATTTAATTTATTGACAATTTTAATGGAAAAACATGTATAACTGTAGTACTTGTGATAGTGTTTAGTTTATAGTTTATTTCAAAGTGTTTGCAGCCTAATTGTGGAAAAATATTTTCAAAATATAATATATGTACAGAGCTTTAAAGAATAAAATTCTTCATTCGATTTATTCAGTAGGTTTTAAACTCAATCGATTTAAAAATATCGCCAATATTGAAAAAAACTACCAAAATTGAAAAAATCGCCAAAAATCGCTAAAATTGAGAAAATCTTTAAAATAAAAAAAATCACCAAAAATTAAAAAAAAACGTTAAATTAATAAAAAAAAATCGCTAAAATTAAATAAAAATCTTCAAATTTGAAAAAAACGCTAAAATTTAAACAAATCACCAAATAAGAAAAAAATCGCTTAAATTTAAAAAAATCGCAAAAAATTAGAAAAAATTCCTAAAATTTAAAGAAAATCGGCAAAAATTAAAAAAAATCGCCAAAAATTAGAAAAATACCTAAAATGAAAAAAATTTCAAAATTAAAAATTTGCAAAAAAAAAAAATCGCCAAAAATGAAAAAAAAATTTCAAATTGGAAAGAAAGCTTAAATTGAAAAAACCAAAAATATTGACGAGAAACTTAAAATAGCTGTAAATGTATCTTTATTAGTTTTCGAAACACAGGCGATGTTCCAAATAAATTTTCTTTTGCTTTGCGATGTTTTGTTTTTGAGAAAACGCGATCTAAGAACCTGGCCAATCAGAACGGTATTTTGGTTGAGTTTTGAACACCTGTGCAAACATTTTTCCAGTAGCTTTTTTATTTTTTGAATTATGGACGTTTTTTATTTAGTCAATTTTTAAAAGGTACATATTTCGAAAACTAATTGAAGCTGGGGAAAAATTGCTGCACCATTGTTCAAAACTCAACCCCATTACCCCCACAAACGATTCTAAATTTCGATTTGATTGGCTGGATTCGTAACTCGCGTTTTTCTCGAAAAGTTAGCATCGCAGATAAAAAAGAGTATTTATTGAAATAAAAGACACGGACAACTTTTTCCAATTTAAGCAAATTTTTTATCAATTATGGTGATTTTTTTTTAAATTTTCGCGATTTTTTACTTTTGCCATTTTTAAATTTTGAAGTTTTTTCATTTTGGCAATGTTTTCACTTTTAGCAATTTTTGGCGATATTTTTATTTTTGGCGATTTTTTTAATTTTGGCGATTTTTTAATTTTGGCAAATTTTTTTTCAATTTTGGAGATTGTTTTAAATTTATTGGGGATATTTTCATTTTAACGATATTTTTTTCGATTTTAGCTATTTTTTTTCAATTCTGGCGTTATCTTTCAGTTTCGCCGATTTCGGCAAATTGTAAATCGATTAAGTTAAAAAATAGATTGAATTCCCAATTATTGAATTCGCAATGATTGAAGAAAAAAAATCATTCGATTTAAAAAATCCGATTTGATTTTTTAAAAATAGAATTCAATCTTTGAAGCTCTGTATATGTACAACAACTTGTATACAAATATTTATTATTAAATTTGTTATTATACAACACAATAATAAAACTTTTTCTAAAAATTAATTTTTTGTTTTATTTGAAAAATTTTTCGGGCTGTTATTCTTTCTTACCGGAAGGTAAATATACACATTTTAGGGGGGTTTTATGCATTTTACACGTATAATTGCACGTAAATCATGTTTTTTTACAACGAAAATTTTGTAAAATTACTCATTTATTTATAAATTTATATCAAAATTTTACGCACTTCTATTGTAAATTTACCAACTTTGTGTTCACAAACTTACTCTCAATATGCGTATTTTTTTCATTTACACACATTGAGTAATTTACCCAACTTATAGTAGGAGTACAGTTTCCTACTATAAGTTGGGTAATTTCAAACAGAAATTAATTAGATTATATACTTTGGAGCAAAATATTTTCAAACATTTTGTTTTGTGACATGAATACCATTTTGTGTTAGCCAATTTTTAAGCATGATAAAACCGCCATTAACCAATTATCTGTAACGGGGAAAAATTTTAGGCGGTTTTATGTTTAAAATCAAATTAAAACATATTAAAAACATGTTCCTCGGAGCAAACGTTAATGCAAAACGAAACGTGTTAATCGAGGGAGAAGCTGTACTTGGTTTATTATATAGTGTAGTAATTGAATTGATTGTGGTAATCTAGCGTATAATTAGCTTATGTACTACAACCATGTATGTATATGTGGTGAATGTGAAAGTTTTTATTTATTTAAATAAAATTTGCAACAGCTAACACAAAAACAAACAAATATACAACTATATTAATTTTTAATAATGTATCACATGTGGTCTACAATTTGGTATTGACAAAAAAAAAATAATAAAATACTCCACAAAGAGTTTTAGGATTTGAAGAGTTTAGGGTTTGAAAGAATATTTTCCGATTTCAGAAAAACCTATTTTAAAAGAAAATCTGAAACAAATACTAAGGCCCATGCAATTTTAGAGAGCTCAACACCGTAATCCCGGGTAAACATTTTAATGTGTAGTCTAATAAAACTATATCTCGTTTGATAAGTTCCCAATATATAGCAAATACAAATTGATCCGAAAAATGGGTCATCTACAGGTATGTAATATATATCAAATTAGATATAATTTGATACAATTTTATCAGAGATTTGTCCATATCCGGGACATTAAATTATATCCAATTAGATATAAATATATGTGATTTATAAAATAGTAGTAGATATGATTTTTGCAACTAGAATTTGATATTTACAAATAAAATACTCCACAAGAAGTAAGTATAGAGTTAAAAGTAATATATTTGAAAGCACTAAAAAAGTCAGAATAAACGATGATAATAACGCCAAAATCAGGGGTTTTCTAAATTTATGTTAACCCTTTCATCCCCGAATTTTTTCGGATGTCAAAAAAATTTTTTTTATATATTTAAGTTCGTACATGCATATGTATGAAATAAAAAAAAAATTGAAGTTGTATCTATCCTGGTAAAGGATATATAAAAATGTTGCCTATGGCAACATTGGGCAGTTGTAGATAATTTTAACACACATTGTAACTTTTTTTTTTATTATTTTTATTTATTTGTAATTTACATTTTTTCAACTATTTCAAGTGTGATAAGATACGAAACAATTTTTATGGGGATTGCAACATAAATATACATTGCATTTGCTGCATTTGGATCTTGGAAAGCCTGTTTGACATAGTCGACATCGTCCTTTTGACCCCCATTCAATCCAATGGCTAGTTTTATCAAATCTTTTATTTTTTGCAGGTTCTGCAACATAAGTTCGTTTACGTGAGCCAATACAATCATTGATAATGAGGGTGATGAAGAGAAAGTTGGAGATGACGGTAAAGTTGCTGATGACAGAGCTGGTAAGGATGGTGCTGATGATATAGGCAATTCGTTCTGTATGTTGATTTGTAACGTAGACGGACGACCTCTTTTGCGTGGTATGATTGCTTCATTTGTTGCGTTCATTAACTCGGTGCAATACTCAGCTGAAAGTCAATTAGAGGCATGTAGTTTTTCTCTTCGCTAGATATTTTATGTCTCTTCTATACAAAAGCCAGCTGTTTACTACCGATGAGTTTATACACCAATATATAATGCGCGTATACCATTTGTTAGCACGGTGGTCTATTTTGTATAGCTCTAACAACATATCTGCAAGGTCAACTCCTCCCATGTGTTTTGTTTGAGCACTCTACTATTGCTGGACGTGGGATCGTGATGAACTTTTTCTCTTTTTGACACCACCTATTACATGTGTTCATTGGATTCTCTCCTATGTAGTTTGAAATAAGTTGTACAATCTTTTATCATACCACCGACACATGATTAGATTGTGCACATTTCAAATTTTAAGTCACTTGCTCCCCGTCCATATTCTGAAGTTCTTTTTCAGATTTTAGTTCACAGTATTTTATGCGATTTGCTCTTATTGTTCCAACAGCTAATATACCTCTTTGTTTGAGCGCAATCATAAGACTAACGGAAGTCCAACCAGTTATCAAAGAACAATTTAAAATTTGATTTTCTGGAATTGCTTTGGACAAATGCAGTACTATATCTGAGGATATTCCTAATCCATAAGATGGACATGTTCCTTCCCCGACATACATTGCAAAATCGTAAATAATTCCAGAAAACACCGGCTCGTGTAAACATTTTAAAACCCCACTGTGGGGCTTTTTGGAAGGTACTGCTTCATGCTACTATGACATGTCAAATAAAAAATATAACTATTTCTACTTCATAGTATTCACAAATTTTTTAATTACCTTTATAAGCAATAATTGCTCATCGATACTCTGGTATTCTTCCTGTGGTATTGCGTTACATTTTTCTTTTAGTTTGGCAAGTAATGGTCGTATTTTATATAATTTGTCATAATCTGTATGTCCTTTTTGGGGCTGCTCGTGTTGTCATTTATGTGAAGTACTGCTTGATTTTGTTGAACCGATTTCTTGAAAGTGCATTTGCTACTGCCTGAAGTTTAAAATTTTCAGCCCATGCCATTTTCATTTGTGTATTTTAATTACACCAAGTAAATTAATATACCGATAAATCTTTTTATTTCAAAGGGTTCGCATTTAATTCCAAGCCAATCCTTTTGTAATGCGTACTTGTTACTTTCATCACAGATTTTTCGAACAATTTCATCATCAAAAAACTGGACAAAATAAGCAAGTGGTTCTTCGGTTCAGTATATGTCACTTCGTTTTTCCAGGTGGTATCGGTATCATTTATTTCACTTTTTCTCTCCACCTCAAACTTGCCAAGTCTATTTTTTCTACCGTTTTTTGATTATCTCTTCATTTTCTATTACATTTTCAACACTTTGCCCAGCTTTATTATCTCCTCATCAAGTCAACCTCTAAACTTCTTCGTTCGTATTTTGTAGGTGTTTCTCTATTATGTGTTCTACGTTACCTTCATCGTCAAACTCATCAGTGGAATCATCCCATTCAAAATTAATTATTTTTTCAATTTCCAGCCTTGTTGCACTCCATCCCTTGTTTGCACTCATTTATAGTGAAAAAAAATTCATATGTAAAATTGTCTATAATGGACCAATGTTGCCTATAGGCAACATGACCTTTAAAAAAATACTGAGCTCCAACCTACAACTTTTTTTTCGCTTTTATTATTTTATATACTTCTCTTACCTCTTTTAAATATAAAAATACACTTTTATTGATATACATATTATGTTTTGAAAGATTTTTGTTAAATTTATTTTGAAACACACTTTTTACAAATAATTATTCACGTGTACGTATGCTACAACAAACAGTTTGCGAATGAATACCCACAAAGCTCATTGCATCATATTTTACACAAACATTGTCAACAGATGCTGCTACTAAGTAAAAAAAAACCGTTATAAAATATGACAAGAATTTCGGCAGTTATAAGAACAAGTGCACAATGTTGCCTATAGGCAACAACGGGGATGAAAGGGTTAAGATATCTCTACAACCTGATAATTTATTGGAAAGGTAAAACCTGAGTTTAAAAAAAAAATAGGAAAAACAGGGTTTTTTACACTTTATGTTAAGATATCTCGAAAACGTGATGTGATCATATTAGGATTTACAGGACCTTAAGTATTTAGAAAAGTATGCTTTAGTATCCCGAGTAAAAATAGTTATATCTAGTCATATATATGTAAGTTTAAGTCATATATGACTTTGAACCAAGTCACATTACGGCTAATATCATTATATATAAATATATCTGATAATTTTTATTTAGTGAAGGATTTTTTATAAGTTACATTATATAATAACATGTCTCGAAACCATAATATTTTAAAAAGAAATTGGTCCCGATTTCGTCCCGCAATTCGAAAAACATTGGACCTTAGTCTGACCAAAATAGTAATTTTACATTTTCAAATGAGAATATCTCGGGAACTATTGAAGATAACCCACACATGCTCACATATTTTTTGTTAGTCTCCACTAGAAGATTACAAATATTTAATTTTTTTTTTTTAATCGGATTAGATCAAAAAAAAAACCATGGCGTGCACTCAAATTTTTGTTATGCAAACAGTACACGACTTTGGGTACTGTTTGCCCCCGGGTGTTTGAGAGGTTTAGCTCCAAAAACTTAAACTTGACACAAAGTAAGAAATGGCTGAATGGAATAAGTAACAAAATCTTTGGAAACGATTTTGTTACTTATCACATTGTGCACCTGTGGTATATTAGGTTGGAAATTATTTTTTGTTTGGCCAAGAAGATTTTATTTCGGAAATTTAAAAAATCATAATACAGAAAAAAATCCAAAGGAATTATTTATGGTACATAATATATTCTGTTGTAACCGACTATAATTTTCATACTTTTACTTTTTTGTTGTTTCCAAACAAATAAAAAGCTATTTCATAGTTATTTGCATAATTTGTCCACTGTGATTTTGTGAAAAAATATTATAAAAGCTTATAACAACCCAATGTGTATGTTAAGCAACATTTGGTGGGGGGGGGGGGGGGGCTTTTGTTGCTGGTAAACTAAAAACTTAAAATAGTAAAATATTAGAAAAAAAAAATAGCAAATATGAAAAAAAAAGAAAACATTTACATAAAATAACCCTTAACATTATGGTTTTTACATGGAAGCAACATATGCAAGTTTTTGTTTTATCATCAACATTTTTTTTATTTGTTTCTTACATTTTGAATGATGCCCTGCAGGAAGCTTGGGGTCAAGTGTCTCCAAGTCTCCACTTTTGTCTACTATTTTGTTGACATTGTCAACTAAGCGTCTACACTTTTTACTTTATTAACTCACTAGTAAATTTTGGTTCCAATGTCTGCATATGGTCCCAATAGAACTAATTAGTCACTAGTGAATCTATGGTTCTTATGTCTACATGTGGTCCCATAAGAACTAACGAGTCACTAGTGAATCTTTGGTCCAATGTCTGCATATGGTCCCATAAGAACTACCTAGTCACTAGTGAATCTATGTTTCTAATGTCTCAATATGGTGCCATAAGAACTACCTAGTCACTAGTGAATCTTTGGTTCCAATGTCTACATATGATCCCATAAGAACTACTATTCACTACCTAGTCAATAGTTCTAATGTCACTAGTGATTTTCAATGACACGTACATGTTAAATGTCTATAGCAAATTACATTGCCTGGGGAATATTTGGTTAGTAGTACTGGTGACACAGTCAATAGTGAATCAATACTTTTTCACTATTGACATTTCCTGCAGGGTGTATACAAGAAAATAAAAAAAAATAAATAGAAAAAGTTTTTCTTTATTGTTGCTATTTTGTTTTATTAAGTTTAAAGTTATTTCTTTTTTTTCATACTAGAATTCATATGAATGAGTAGAATCTTTTTTCTTAAGGTTCTGGTTAAATAAACTTAAAAGAGTTAACACTTTATATTTGTGGTAAACGAATACAATACCCTTAGGAGTTATGATTGTTTTTGTTGATGTTTTAAAAATCTAAATAAATGTCGAGTTGTTGAGTTGAACATAAATATGAAAAAAGAAAGTATAATTTAAAAATCTATACTAGAAATTTGTATTGACTTAAGAAGGTTCACTATCCCAGCAAAAAATAGCCTCGATTGGTAAGCAGTTACTTCTTTTGTACGCCTTCAAATTAGCGCTTAGCCATCATACATACAATAACGAAATCAATGAAGGTATTTTGTTGTGCTTTCCTAAATGCATTCGTTTGAAGCAGTAAATAATGCATACAATGAAGCAGTGAAGAATCCTTACAATCAAGTAATGAGGTATTAATGAATCAGTTTCATTGATTTATAAAAAATGTCATTGTATGAAAATTAAATTTTTTTCATAAAATAAGTTCTTTTGGAAGTTAATGAAACCAATGCGTTTTAATAGCGCATTATTCTTGGGAAAAGTATCTAAAACTTCGGGTCCGGATACGGTCTTTAGTCAGTTCGAATACCAGTATCAACCTAGCTAATATGTTTGATTTGCTTTATTTTTTGTAAATATACGGAGGTTGAAAGCTCGTTGTAAATTAAAACTATGCGCTTTTTTTGTTTGTGCAATCACACTGACCGTGATATAGATAAACTGCTTCCTAATACCACATCAGACATGGGCGGCGTCAATTAAATTTCACGATCATTCACAAATGAAATTTGTAATATAATTAATAATTTCAGACCTACGCTCACAATTTTTAGCTTAAACGCTTCCTTGGAAAGTTTTCAATTATGCCAATACTAGTCATGGGACATAATACCATATTTGTTTATTAATTACATACCAATAACTTTTTACGTCTAATTACATGTATTTCGGTGTATTTGATTAATTGCCCTGTAATTAAATACCCAGATGTTGTTACTATAACAATGGTTGGTGTTTAAAAATTTTTACAAATTTCATAAGGAAGCGTTTAAGCCCACAAGTAAGAGCATAGATCTGAAATTATTAATGATATTGAAAAATTTCACATGTCAGTGATTATGAAATGTAATTGTACCACATTATGGTTGTCTTTCGTTGTATGGGCGAAAAATAAAAATTAGCTTTTGACTGTACCCCCCCCCCCCCCCCCCTTAAAATATTTGTTAGGGTGTAAAAATACGCCACGCAAAATATGAGAGTTCTAGCATAACGGGAAGATGTCCGCATCGCCCTTGAAAATCGGGCCCTATGGAAAAATGGGCATAATTAAAAAAAAAATTACAAAATTTTTTTTCTTCAAAATTAAAAAAATATAAAATAATTTTGTGTTGGGTGTAATCATAACTACTCAGATAAAAAATATTACTTTCCCAGAAAATCGCTAACTTACCCTAACTTTGTGTCAAAAAATTTAATAAATATTTGGGTGTACCTGAAAGTGGGTCTTTTGCATTTTTGAAAATTTTATTCAACAAAAATCAAAACCTAGTGTTTGCTGTCAAGTATTTTATTAAACACATCTCAAGTATTAAATAAGCCAAGTACTGTGGATATCCATTGGCAAATTTTTTTTTTTAGAGCATTTTGATTCTCGGGGATTTCAAGGTCTTTTTTTATTTTTATACATTTTTACTTTAAAACAAGTTTTAATAATATTTCATCAATATTATTGTATATGCTCTTTTATATGATTGTAATCCTTTAGTAAAAATACCATTTTTTTCTGTTGATAGTTAACCCATGTTAACCTGGGGTCAAATATGACCCACGTTAACAATTTAAGGTTGTTAATGACACTGCAGAACGGGCAGTGAAGCTCGTGGAGGACTACATAAAGTATTGTCACGAAACGAGGAGGAAAACAAGTAATAGTGAAAATTGTAGCCGATTAGCGGTAGCACTACCCTGATGCAAAAAAATTTACACTATTAAATAAAAAATACGTTTTTCAAAAATACTCCTGAATATGTACAAAACAATCATTTAAATATGAATACAAAATCTGAATTTATACTAAATAATTAATTTAATTAATTTTAAAATGTAAATAAATTACAATTAGAAACATAAACAAAAATTAATTTTTATGTCATCTTTGTGTTTTTGACTCTTTAAAATACGAGGGTCAATTGTGACCCCTGAAAACACAGGTTAACTATGAACACGAAAAATTATACTTTATACTTTATAATAAAGTTATTACAATTATATAAAATAGCTTACACAATACCATTGATGAAATATTATAAAAATCGTGTTAAAAAAAAGTCTATACAAATTTAAAAAAACGTTGAAATCCGCTAGAACCAAATGCTCTAAAAAAAATTTTTGCCAACGGATATCCGTAATACTTATGTTATGTAATATTTGGGATGTCTTTAATAAAACAATTGATAGCAAGAACTAGTTTTTTGGTTTTTGTTGAATAAAATTTTCAAAAATGTAAAAAAGTAACTTTTAGGTACACACCAAATATATGTGTATTTTTTTTGACTCCAAGTTAAATAAGTTAGCGATTTTCTGGGAAAGAATTATTTTTTTATCTGAGTAGTTGTTATTGAAGTCACACAAAAATATATTACATTTTTAAATTTAGACAAATTTTTTTTTTTTTTTTTATTTGGTAAATTTTTCCAAGAGGCCTGATATTCAAGGTTGATGCGGGACACATTCCCGTTATATACTAGCATTCTAATTTTTTGCATGGTGAATTTTGTACCCAAACAAATATTTTAAGGAGGAGGCCCGCCCCAAAAATCGCAAGTTGACAAATAAGGACCACCCTAGTACCACATGCACTACGTACAACACTTTAAATATAGCGTTTAGCACTCTGATCTAAAGTCAAGGGCCGAATTCCGGCATCCGTGATCGAAATTAATTTTCTATTTCCGAAAATAAAACATTTTAACGAACATTTTTTTTTATCAGAATGTTTGTTTCGGTCCTTGATTAGAAATATATGTAACGCTTACTCATTAAAAAAAACCGTTTTCGAGCTATTTCACTCGATCAAGAATGCCGTAATTCGCCCCAGATCGATTTTTGCTGTGACTTAATATTAGTTTTCAATACACGGTGTTTTTTTTTGTATTTGCATACATAATTTCAGAAGTACAATACAACAACATAACAGTTCCATTTTTAGAAATTTCAATGTCTACTTTTTTCCCCATATATTGTGAGTATTGCCAAATCTATGATGTATTTTTTTGTACATTCGATAAGGTGGCATCTCACGTGTTAGGTAAGTGTTGCCACAGATCATATTTTGATTTTGTTTGGGGGGTTTTTTACTTTAATCAAACATGCAACCCGCCGGCGATAATTTAATTTGTTCTTGATTTAAATATTTGTATTGTAATTTTTAAATAAATAAAATAAACACTATAACTTTTTCAGTTAATTAAATCACTACTAGTTAGTTATTTTTACTACATTTTTAATTGTTTTTACAATTTTGTTATTTATTATTCGTTAGTTATTTTTATAGTTTTAACAGTTGATTTTACTACATTGGTAGTTGTTTTTAAGTCGTTAAAAATCACTACATATTTAGTAATTTTTATGAAAAATACAGTCTATGATTTTTAATTACATTTAAAGTTATTTTAGCTGTAATTTTATTAAGTTAAACCTAAATAATTCCTGAGTGTAGTGAACAGCTAGTTTTACCAAAGTTATGAAGCTTTGAAACTTACTGCTAATTTAGAAATAGTTTTTATAAATTTCTCATTGTTAAATTAAATAATACAGAAATAAAAGTGAAATAAAACTCGTGTCATAAAGTGTGCAAAATTTACTTTTTTATTTGTAAGAAATTTATGTTTTTCAATTTTTTGTTTTACAAATTCTATAGAAATTCAGTATTTATGCATTTTATTGCAGACATTATTGGACACATGTTTAATGTTTTGTTCAATAAAACTAAATGGCAGTTAATTGTCTACACACTTTACTAACAATTTCTCATGTATTGCAGTTTGTTGTCCTTCTGTTATTATTACCTTTGGTATAATGTCATTAACTTTGTATGTACAAAAACAAATACCTAAACAATAAGTACCCCGTAAAACTTAAATGTATAATATAAACGAAGCTTTACACTCGTTTAACATAGCATTGCATGTATGCCAATTTTCGTTTCAGATCATAGATTATACCAGATATGTTAACAATTATACATGTCAAAAAATATTTTTAAAAAACCCTGTGGATTTGCTAACTTGGTAGCAATGAGCAGAGAGAGAGCTATTAGCAGATAATTATATTCATTTATATTTTACGCCACATTTTATGTATACAATATCCCATTCACAATTTTTACCATGGACTCATTCCATATAAACCCTCAAAATATCAATTTTCAACATGTACCCCATTCAATTTTAAACCAACTTATTATGGAAGGTATGTGTCATATGTCATCGTACAAGTTTTGGTTTGTTAGCTCTAATGGTTGTGGAAATATCGTGTTTTAAAATATGAAAAAA
>CM037851.1:221597528-221724635 GCA_021234595.1 Delia radicum
TTTAAAATAAATAAACATATGTTTTCAGCTTAAACAATGTTTATAAGGTTAGCAGCATATTTCGTATACATTGTTAACTAGGTCAGCAACAATTGATAGTCAAATGTCTCGCTACATCTCCTCTGAATATTGCTACTAGTATCAGTGATGGGTAAACTTTTGATATTAATAACGTGATCAAATATAATTGAAGATTTTAGGCAAATTAGTTTAATTAAAACAGACAAAAAATTTCCCGAAAATACCAAATAATTACTGATCAAGACTGCAAGCCTCCTTTTTTTCAAACACATTTTATTTCCCGTTTTAAATCAATTACAAAATTTGTCGAAAATTTTTTCTAATATTCAATTACTTTCTAGTTCCATATTAATTGAATAGTAAAACGTAATTAAATATTGATAAGAAAAAATTAAACCAAATCCACTAGTTTTAATCATAAATGTATCAATTGTATTCAAAAAAATATTCAGCCAAATTGCTATCAATTCTTATTAACTTCCTAATTTTCGTTGTTAATAAAACATCAACAATTATTTGATAGTTAGCGTTGATTTCGTAATTGAAATAGGTTTTTATATTTTTATTTGTGGGTATATGATTTTGTGCATAAAAGTACATTTTTTTTCTTCTTTGTTGCATCCAGAATAAAAGTACCCGGTACTTTTTTTACCTATGATGGGAATTGAGGGAATTTCCGAATAATGTGTAAAATTATCGATATCATGGTCTAGACGGTTATTCATGAGTAGATAATAGTGACAAGTAATTGATCTCTTTTCTTGTGAGCTTACGTGGCTCGTACAATAGATCGGCAACTTCCTTTTTCTACAATCTTTTGCTGAGTAACAACGTGAATTATTTTTCTTTAAAAATTAATCAAAAAACTTTAAAGTAATCTTTGAGTCAATCATACTCTAATTGTAAAATAACCAGCCTACATTTTATCCTCCACCAGCCAACAAATAAATTTGAGGTAATTTTATAAACATTTGAAATTTTAATAATTTCACACAGTAATTAATCGAAAAATTATTAAATTGCCAGGATTTTGTAAATTGGATTAACGTTTGGGAATCCTGAAGCATTATTTTCAACCCTTCGTGGATTTGCTGCCACCTTTATATTGGCTAGCTCGTGGGAAACAGCCACGGAAAATTCTAAGGCTATAGTACGCTGCTATCTTTTAGCACCACAGACGTCCCTTGTAATTTTGCTGCTGGAATATTACCCCCGAATAACGGAGAAAGATCCGTAAAAAAAAAAAACCTTTTTTTTTCCACGGAATAATACCATTTTCCCACTCCGAATAAATATAATCTACGCTGGTAAATCTTTGAAATTTTTCAGATTGTCACTGAAAACCTGGCTGACGACAACCGTAGAAAAAATCATTCGGCCAATAACCGATCATAAAATATTATTGAATTTACCAGAAGATTATATGGAGTAGCAAACTGGAAAGGGAGTTTTTACGTACCCATTTTATAAGCAAATCTTTTGATACCCAAGTAGAGAATTTTTGTACAGAAAGATCAACATCAACGGTTAACAGTAAAAAATTTCATCGTCCATACGAAAGTCATACAATTAAACGCACCTGCTAGAGAGAAAAATTAACTAAAGTGAACAGAAATTTATTTTAATTCTAACTAAATAATATTAAAGAATAATTCATAGTGAGAAAAGAAAAAGAAATTGAAAAAGTGATAAAATATGAATTAAAATTAAATTATATTCTCAAATTTTCGAATCTCCTAAAAATAAATGTCCATTCAATTTGTTTTAAAACCAAAATTATCAAATTAAAATTACAAATAAAGGAGAATTGTATTTGAAAATATTATGATAATTATGATCAAAGTTTAAGTAGATAATAGAAAAAAAAAATTTTTAAAAACTAGTGCCTTTTCGACCCAAAATCGTAATCATAAAAATTCCATGCAAAACCGCGATGAAACTCATAAAATTTAAAAAAACTATAACATATTAAATTTTAAAATATCACAGGTCAAAAGAATTAAATGAACGAAAATGTTTCATTAAAAAGTTATCTTAAAATATTATATGCAAGAACATAATTATTCAACGTTTAGCAACATTTTAGTATATCAGCCACATTAATGACGTCATCGTAAACATCAACCATCAAGACTGCTGAGGCCTCATCATTCTTCGAAAATTGGTTGGGTGAGTTAAAATATTTAAAATATTACAAATTACATTTTTTTTCTTGCATATTTCTATGAGGGTGGTTTATAAAACCAGAAGCAACATTTATGACGTCACTCCATTCATAATAAATTTAAAAAAATTCTGAATTAACGTTACAATTATTTTTTCTATCAAGTAGTATTTTTTTTTTTTTTGATGTTCTGGTTGTAAATTTTGCTTCTTTGTTTATTTCTCCATTCGCCATTTTTTTTTTAAATTGACCGAAGTAAGTAACTCTTTAAAATGATCAAGAGTTCTCATTTTTTTACGAGTTCTTGTAATGTTATCGGTTTGTAGATTTCAACTCTTCTCGGTTTACCGCTCAGTTCATTCATAATTTTTTTTTTTGTTTTTGTTTTGCCTAAACCCATATTTATTTTCTTAAACTGTCTTCTTTCTATGACGTTTTTTTTTTTTTAAATAAACTTCTCAATTATTCGAACTATTATTTTTGTTAAATATTTTCAAGTTCATTCATACTTTCTTTTTTTTTTTTTTTTGTTTTGCCTATAGAATAGTACATTAATGATTTTGTCATTAATGTTGTATTTTAAATTGGTGGTTCTAAGCCAGATTTAAAAACGTCACTAGGAAATTTAGAATTTTGCATTTTATCCGTTTGTTAGAGAATTGGCACTTAGTATCGATTAAGAATAGATTTCGATATTACTTTAATTTGTTAAGCCATTTTTTTTATTATATTAAAAATTCATCATTAGAAATGTTTAAGTGTATTTTGTTATCTATAGTGTTAGAATTGAATATTTTAAGTAAATTGAACCCAATAGGTTGAAATAAAAAAAATGAATATTTACAATATGAATTGCTAACTTAATAATATGTTTTCTTGAATGGTATAAAAATGTTAGGGTAAATTGATCATGGGTTTCTGGGAACTAAATTATTCGCCCCCGGAAAATGGTAGGAGAGGGTTATGAGGCGTAAATCTCTGAACATCTGGAGATTATTAGTCAACTATTATGATTGATACCTTTTTTTTTCTATTACATGAATTCTCAATGTTAACTATAGTATAGGGGCTTTGTTATTGTTTTTTTTTTCTCTATAGTTATCCTGGTCCATTTTTAATTAATAATAAATTTTTTTTTTTAGCTTAAATCAGGGAGTCTATAAAATATATGTAATTGCACTGAAGCTATACGAAAGTAGACACGAACCTCCCCAAACCCGACTGATAGCTAGCAATGATACGGCTCCCACAGTCTCTTCTCGTCTAGGCTTTAAAGGGATCTATCCGGGTATTTATACCAAAGATATGATCTCATACAAAAATACAAAAGTTTTTTTTTGAAAATTATTGTACGGTACATTACAGAAATGGCGCCCAACGTGGGGTCGAAGATGTCCACAAGAAAAAAAAAAATGGTTCATTTTCGATTCCGATTTTTTTTTTTTTTTTTTTTTTTTCTCTTCACTTAGTAAATTTTCATTAACTGCTCAATGTTCAATGTTTTTGAGTTCAGACACTTTTCGTGCGAATAAATGGGTAAGCTTTTCTGGATTTTTTAGATATTTGAGAATTTTTAATCGAATAATCTAACCGATTAGCCACTTCTCATTCCTTTCGTAAGTTAGGAGAACGATTTCAAAACATATTGTTCGTTAGTGCACGATTTTGTGGTGTTATTGTTGAATATATTTACAACTGGGATACCAGCCTCTAGTATTTGTTTAGGAATACATATGTACTTTTGCTAACGTCAAATTTACATCCGATGAGTACTAGACAGTTGTGGGGAAAAGATTATATGACTGCTGCTGGTTTGTTTTTCATATAGTAAAATAATTTAGACCACAAAATTTCCATAGACTTGTTTTGCAATTAGTATTAATTATAATTAGTTTTTTTTTTACCCTAACAAACATTCCATTCAAGAAAACAAACTTCCATGAAAATCTTTCTTAAATAGAAGCAAAATTAGGAAATCTTTAATATATACATTTTTTTTTTTTTTTGTTATATAATTTTGTTCGATTAAGTTTTAAACTTAACTTAAAACCACATATATTGTTAAATTTTGAGATATATAAGTTTTTCTTGAAATGCCTCTTCCACGCTCACCAGTACAAACCAGGGATCAACCTGCCCCGTTAGGTGGTTCTGCTCCTTTGGAGGAAACAAAATGTCACATTTGTTCAGAGATTATGAACGAGGAAACGCCTTGTCTTATAATGGTTCAATGCAACCATGCTTTTCACAAAGCCTGTATACAGGACTATTTGTCAAATAATGATAAATGCCCTATATGTCTCATGACTTGTCAGTTAACTGATTTACAATCAATAACTTTCCCTCTAATGCAGCCAGATCCTAGGAGTGTACCTATTGGACCAATGGTTAATCAATATAGTTCTGTATCTGTCGGTGGAAATCTTTTTTCTGAAGGTATTCTTAACAATGAAGATCTTGGACGAAAAACTCCACTAAACGTAAATAATGAGCCTCAACGAAATCCTTTGTCACATGCCAATGGTGATAACCGACCATTATCACATTCCACTATAATAACACCTGTCGTAGATTACAGAGAAATAAGTAATATGATAGAATCAAGTATAACGAAAATTTTACAAAATCTTGATCTTCGGCCAAATTTTTCTGGAAATGCGGCATCCTTTAACATTCCTTTACATTCAAGCCTCTCGAACAATCGCGATTCTTCTGAAAATATTGATCGTCGAAATCGTAATGCACACTCACGGCCTCAAAATTCAAATTATGGTTCGTTTTCTGGCAACTCTTCTAATTTTCAAACCGATAAGGCAACATCGATTATTCAGAATTGGGGTATTAAATTTGATGGTATGAGGAATGTAGATGAATTTCTATATCGATAACTGTTTTGACAAATGATAATTTTAACGGTGATTTTTCTTTCATATGCAAAAATCTCCATATATTGCTTTCTGGCAAAGCACAAAATTGGTTTTGGAGATACCGTAAGCAAGTCGACATTATTATATGGTCAGACTTCTGCGACGCTATTAAACTAGAATATAAGGACTTTAAGTCAACTTTTGACATTCGTGAAGAAATTCGTCATCGGAAACAGAAGCCCGGCGAATCATTTGATACGTTCTATGAAGCGGTGTCTAATATTATGGACCGTCTTCCGGTTCCATTGTCTGAAGCGGAATTAATCGAAATAATTACGCGTAATTTAAGACCAGATATTCGTCATGAGTTGCTCTATGTGCCAGTAGCTTCTATTGCTCACCTAAGAAAACTAGTTCAAATGCGTGAATGTTTTCTCAATGACGAATATGTAAGAAAAAATTTTACTTCTCGAAATCCCCAAAATTCGTTTATGCCTCGTAGGCAAATTTCGGAAATTGATACGGATATTGACCCATTAGTTGATAATTTGGATAAAACTCAGGAAATTTCTGTGGATGCGATTAATCATCCCGAATCAATTCCCAAATGTTGGAATTGCGACCAACCTGGTCATCACTGGGAGGATTGCCTTCATGACCGGTCCATATTTTGTTATGGTTGTGGCGCGAAAAACACCTATAAGCCACAATGTCAAAGATGTTTATTGCGGAAACAAAAAAACTTCAGGACCCAAATTCCCCCCAGGGATCCAATTTAAAGAATAATTCTGACCCAAATGTTTTGAATAAAAATAATTTTTCACCTGATATGACCTCTAATTTTACACCTGATTCGACCACTAATTTACAACCTGATTTACGTTCTAACCTTTGTAAAAATTCAGATAATCAAAATTTTTCTGGTTATGAAATTTTGCAAAGGGATTTAAAGAAATCTCATGATTTTGTTGAAGAGGATTGCTCTAAAATTATTCACCCAATAATTCCCTACCACAAACGGTGGGAACAATATATTGCAAAACGTAATGAGATTTTTGAAACCTCTTCAATTGCTGTACCAACTACCAGTAAACCAAAACGTTCTACTGTACGACTGGGAAAATTTTATAAGACCCGTAAACTTTGCTCGAAACTTCTAATCTCCGCCATTTTGGGAAAACCTGGCGACCAACGATACTATGCCAAAGTCGAATTTTTAGATTATTTAGAATACGGATTGCTGGATACAGGGGCAAGTATCAGTTGCATAGGGTCCGATCTGGCAATGGAAAATTTCTCAAAATATAAAAATTTTACAAAATGCAAATCGTCTGTAAATACCGCTGACGGAAAACCACAACGAGTCACTGGATGGCTTAATGTAAAAATCTCTTTTAAGGGGAAAATAAAAAGTTTATATTTGTTTATAATTCCTACAATATCACAACGCGTAATATTGGGAATAGACTTTTGGAAGGCTTTCGATTTGCTTCCAAACATAATCGCGTCGGTTGATATAATTGATAAATCTGTTTTTAGCATAAGTTCGTCTGAATTGCCTGTTTCCGAAATAAAGTCCAATTGTCCTTCCGAAAATAACAAGGAGTGTAATTCTGAAAAAGAGGAACATTTTTATCATTTGACATGTGGCCAACAACAACAACTTCAGGCGGTAATCTCGTTATTTCCAAATTTTGAAAAAGAAGGTTTGGGTAGGACAAGCTTGCTTAAGCATGAAATCGACGTGGGTAACACCAAGCCGATAAAACAAAGATTCTATCCTGTTTCTCCCGCTGTGGAGAAACTAATGTTTGAGGAGATTGACCGCATGTTGGCCATGGAAGTAATCGAGCCCTCTACTTCACCTTGGAGCTCTCCAATGAGATTGGTTATTAAACCACATAAGGTCCGTCTCTGTCTCGATGCAAGGAAGGTGAACTCTGTCACTACCAAAGACGCATATCCATTGCCATCGATTGAGGGGATATTTGCCCGCCTTCCTAAAGCCAACTTAATTTCTAAACTAGATCTTAAGGACGCTTTTTGGCAAATCGGCCTAGCCGATGACTCTAAACCATTAACGGCATTCACAGTCCCTGGTAGACCACTATATCAGTTTGTGGTTATGCCATTCGGACTGTGCAATGCGCCGCAGACAATGTGCCGTTAATGGACGAGATAATACCGGCTGATCTGAAAAATTGCGTCTTTGGGTATCTCGATGACCTAATCATTGTTTCAGAAGATTTTCCTCAGCACCTCTCGGTTCTTGTGCGTATTTCTGAACAGTTTAGAAAGGCTAACTTGACATTAAATGTCTCTAAGAGTCACTTTTGCGTAACCAGGGTTAAATACCTCGGTTACGTGATTGGCGACGGTGGGATAACCACAGACCCGGAAAAAGTGAGCGCAATTAACAAATGGCCAGTTCCTGCGAATTTGAAACAGGTCAGGGGATTCTTGGGGATGGCAGGGTGGTACAGGAGATTTATTGAGAATTTTTCCACAATAGTTTTCCCAATAACGGAAACTCTTTCAAACAAGAAGAAGTTCTCCTGGACACCCGAAGCCCAACAAGCTTTTGAGAGGATTAAGTTTCTCCTAAGTACCTCCCCTGTTCTAATTAATCCAGACTTTTCAAAAAAATTTTATTTGCATTGCGACGCTAGCGATTATGGCATAGGTGCGGTCCTGGTTCAACTGGATGACGATGGCCAGGAAAGACCCGTGGCATACATGAGCAAGAAATTGAACACCGCTCAAAGAAACTACAGCGTCACCGAACGAGAATGCCTCGCCGCCTTAGAAGCCATTCAGAGATTTAGGTGCTATTTAGAACTACAAGACTTCGAAGTGATCACAGACCACTCGAGTCTTGTCTGGCTAATGCGGCAACCAAATCTAAGCGGCAGGTTAGCTCGATGGGTGCTGAAGTTGCAGGCCTTTAAATTTACCATAAGCCATCGCAAGGGCAAGGAGCACGTGGTTCCGGATGCTTTGTCAAGAATCCCCGGAGATGACATTGCTGAAGTTGAATTTCTTGGTCCGGATATCGATTTAAATTCCCCCTTCTTTAATGACTCTGAATATGAGGGCCTCAAAGCTAAAATTCGTGAAAATCAAGAGAAATTCCCGGATATAAAATTGATCGATAATTTTGTTTATATTCGAACAAACCATTATGATGGTAACGGTGAGAACGAGCAGAATTGCTGGAAGTTATGGGTTCCATATGGTTTAAGGGAAAATTTAATTTCTAAATTTCACGATTCTCCCACATCTGCACACGGTGGTATGGTAAAGACCCTGGATCTTTTAAAACGCTCGTTCTTTTGGCCGGGAATGGTTCGAAATGTGCGCGACTTTGTCGGAAATTGTACAGTATGCAAGTCCACTAAAGCCCCGAATTTTATAATGAGACCAGAAATGGGTAAGCAGGCGGTGTCAATTCGACCATTCCAGCGGCTTTATATAGATTTATTGGGACCATATCCCCGCAGTAAATCAGGCCATATTGGATTGTTAATAGTATTGGACCATATGAGCAAATTTCATTGGCTAAAACCACTTAAAAAATTTACATCTGCCTTGGTAAAAGAATTTTTAAATGAACAAATTTTTCACGTCTACGGTGTTCCCGAATCGATCATTAGCGATAACGGATCGCAATTTAAAGCTAATGATCTAAACGCGTTTTTTACGTCACTTGGTATTAACCATATTTACACCGCGTTATATTCTCCTCAGGCCAACGCATCCGAGCGAGTAAATCGCTCTATAATTGCGGGAATACGCGCATACCTAAAAGAAGATCACACGCGATGGGATGAAAATCTGAGTGCCATTAGTTGTGCTTTGCGGAATTCATGCCATCAGGCCATTAACATGTCACCCTATCATGCATTATTCGGGTTTGATATGATAACGCATGGGTCTTCATACGCCCTTTTAAAAAACCTAAAATTATTGGATGAACCTTCATACAAATTATCTCGCGATGACAATTTACAAATGATAAGAAGGGACCTTCGGAAACATATAGAAAAAGCCTATGATCAAAATCAGCGCCAATACAATTTGCGATCGAATCCTCGAACTTTTCAAATTGGACAGGAAGTTCTTCGAAGGAACTTTGTTCAAAGTTCTCTAGAAAAACGTTTTAACGCCAAATTGGCACCCCTTTTCGTCAAAGCTCGTATTAGGGAGAAATTAGGCAACAACTATTATATTCTTGAGGATTTATCTGGCAAACTAGTAGGAACTTTTCATACAAAGGATATCCGTATTTAGATTTTTCGCCTAAGTTTTGTCTTTATTATATTGGTAACATTTCAATTTTTTTTTAAGTTTAGTGGAATCTTGGCTTATCAGCACAAAAAAAAAAAAAAAAAAAAAAAAAAAATATATGTTTATAGCTACAATTTTTGCTATTATAATTTAAAAAAAAAAAAAAGGGGAAAAAATATCTATCTAAAAAAACATCAATAAATAATCGAAATCGAACAAAAATTTAGATAGAATTTTGATGCTTTCTTTTGCTTTTAAAAAAAAAAAAAAGAGCAATCTAAATGATTAAAATTTCAGTTAAAATATCATTGCTAAAAATAAATTTTTTTAAGTCAAAATGTCCCTGCCAAAAGTTATTTTTGTCAAAAACACATTTTTGAACAAATCTATACACGAGTTGTTATAGCAGATATAATCTGATGAAACCATAAATAAATTTTTCTTTAACATTAAAATTTTCTTTTAAATTTTGTAAGATATTTCGCTAAAATAAGAAGAAATTTTTTTTTAAATTTTATTCTATTCTAAACATATATTTCGTATATTTTGTACAACATGGTTAAGTGGAATGTTAATTTTCTTTTTACTGAGTGTAAAAAATTTTTAAATTTTTAATTAAAGAATTTTTACGATACTAAAACGTATACAGGCACTCAAATCATAGGACTTGTAAGTCAGTGAAATATTTAATATTAGAAGAAGAATTTTAAGACATTTTCTTAAACTATTTTTAAAAAAACTTAGAGAAATTTTCGATAAATTCTGTAACTTTAAAATTGTTTAGTAAAAGATTTTGCTACGATCACAAACGAAACTTGCTTAATATTTTTCTTGTATCTGAGAAAAGAGAAAAGACAGTTTGTACAAAATAAGGCGGAAAAGTAGTTCGAAAAACCGTTCGGACTAAGGAAATTAAATTTACCTTTTGAGCTACTAATAAATTATTTTTTAAATGCATTTGTAATGTATAATATAGTGGTAAGAGGATTTTCAATTAAACTTTTCTACAGTATATGATGAAAAAATTAAAGGCTGTGATGAAGTTCACTCTTATTTTCTTTGTAAATAAAAAAAAAAAAAAAAAAAAAAAAATAATGGCATTGCGAGATTATACATCCAAAGTTATTTATTATTCTTTATTTTGATGGCAAACTAGTAAAACTTAACACATTTGGAAATTTAATAAATAATTGTGTGTTTTGCAATGATCTAAATTATATTTGTATTTAACTGGAAAAGAAAAAAAAGATGGGAAAAATTCAGAAGAAAGGAATAAAATACTTTTTCAATTCTGACCACCAACATGATTTTATGTATTTTTTCTCCAGTTCTACTAAAACGTGCTTATACACACCGAACATAGTTTTGAAAAAATTAAGCAAAAAAATCAAAGTTTTACTGAACAAAATCAGTACAGAATTTTTATTAATTTGCCAACAAGTTGAAATTTATCAATTATGTGCAACGTATCACACTTCATAGAATTTGTTCTATTTTAATCAAAGTGAACTTTAAAATAAGTTCTGTAATCAATCGAGATTCGAAAATTTTTTATATCATCAAAGTTCGTTTATATTATCTTAAAAAACATTCAGACAACAATTTCCGAAACTATCATAAATATTTTAAGATGGTAATCAATTATACCATAAACTTCTGTATACTATCACATTCCTTATTCTTTATATATACGGAAACGCCGAACTAGAATTTTTCTTTAATAACTCTCAACCCTATAAAAATCGTTTTTTTTCAGGCTAATATTTCTTCTTAACAAGAAAATATTATCCAGTTTTGTAATGCACGATTTACATCAAAATGTTAAAATTTTTTTTTATTTAACAGATTTTTTTTCATGGGTGTTTTTTCGAGTCTAACTTTAAAATAAATAAACATATGTTTTCAGCTTAAACAATGTTTATAAGGTTAGCAGCATATTTCGTATACATTGTTAACTAGGTCAGCAACAATTGATAGTCAAATGTCTCGCTACATCTCCTCTGAATATTGCTACTAGTATCAGTGATGGGTAAACTTTTGATATTAATAACGTGATCAAATATAATTGAAGATTTTAGGCAAATTAGTTTAATTAAAACAGACAAAAAAATTTCCCGAAAATACCAAATAATTACTGATCAAGACTGCAAGCCTCCTTTTTTTCAAACACATTTTATTTCCCGTTTTAAATCAATTACAAAATTTGTCGAAAATTTTTCTAATATTCAATTACTTTCTAGTTCCATATTAATTGAATAGTAAAACGTATTAAATATTGATAAGAAAAAATTAAACCAAATCCACTAAGTTTTAATCATAAATGTATCAATATTGTATTCAAAAAAATATTCAGCCAAATTGCTATCAATTCTTTATTAACTTCCTAATTTTCGTTGTTAATAAAACATCAACAATTATTTGATAGTTAGCGTTGATTTCGTAATTGAAATAGGTTTTATATTTTTATTTGTGGGTATATGATTTTGTGCATAAAAGTACATTTTTTTTTCTTCTTTGTTGCATCCAAGAATAAAAAGTACCCGGTACTTTTTTTACCTATGATGGGAATTGAGGGAATTTCCGAATAATGTGTAAAATTATCGATATCATGGTCTAGACGGTTATTCATGAGTAGATAATAGTGACAAGTAATTGATCTCTTTTCTTGTGAGCTTACGTGGCTCGTACAATAGATCGGCAACTTCCTTTTTCTACAATCTTTTGCTGAGTAACAACGTGAATTATTTTTCTTTAAAAATTAATCAAAAAACTTTAAAGTAATCTTTGAGTCAATCATACTCTAATTGTAAAATAACCAGCCTACATTTTATCCTCCACCAGCCAACAAATAAATTTGAGGTAATTTTATAAAACATTTGAAATTTTAATAATTTCACACAGTAATTAATCGAAAAATTATTAAATTGCCAGGATTTTGTAAATTGGATTAACGTTTGGGAATCCTGAAGCATTATTTTCAACCCTTCGTGGATTTGCTGCCACCTTTATATTGGCTAGCTCGTGGGAAACAGCCACGGAAAATTCTAAGGCTATAGTACGCTGCTATCTTTTAGCACCACAGACGTCCCTTGTAATTTTTGCTGCTGGAATATTACCCCGAATAACGGAGAAAGATCCGTAAAAAAAAAACCTTTTTTTTTCCACGGAATAATACCATTTTCCCACTCCGAATAAATATAATCTACGCTGGTAAATCTTTGAAATTTTTCAGATTGTCACTGAAAACCTGGCTGACGACAACCGTAGAAAAATCATTCGGCCAATAACCGATCATAAAATATTATTGAATTTACCAGAAGATTATATGGAGTAGCAAACTGGAAAGGGAGTTTTTACGTACCCATTTTATAAGCAAATCTTTTGATACCCAAGTAGAGAATTTTTGTACAGAAAGATCAACATCAACGGTTAACAGTAAAAAATTTCATCGTCCATACGAAAGTCATACAATTAAACGCACCTGCTAGAGAGAAAAATTAACTAAAGTGAACAGAAATTTATTTTAATTCTAACTAAATAATATTAAAGAATAATTCATAGTGAGAAAAGAAAAAGAAATTGAAAAAGTGATAAAATATGAATTAAAATTAAATTATATTCTCAAATTTTCGAATCTCCTAAAAATAAATGTCCATTCAATTTGTTTTAAAACCAAAATTATCAAATTAAAATTACAAATAAAGGAGAATTGTATTTGAAAATATTATGATAATTATGATCAAAGTTTAAGTAGATAATAGAAAAAAAAAAATTTTTAAAAACTAGTGCCTTTTCGACCCAAAATCGTAATCATAAAAATTCCATGCAAAACCGCGATGAAACTCATAAAATTTAAAAAAACTATAACATATTAAATTTTAAAATATCACAGGTCAAAAGAATTAAATGAACGAAAATGTTCATTAAAAAGTTATCTTAAAATATTATATGCAAGAACATAATTATTCAACGTTTAGCAACATTTTAGTATTATCAGCCACATTAATGACGTCATCGTAAACATCAACCATCAAGACTGCTGAGGCCTCATCATTCTTCGAAAATTGGTTGGGTGAGTTAAATATTTAAAATATTACAAATTACATTTTTTTTCTTGCATATTTCTATGAGGGTGGTTTTATAAAACCAGAAGCAACATTTATGACGTCACTCCATTCATAATAAATTTAAAAAAATTCTGAATTAACGTTACAATTATTTTTTCTATCAAGTAGTATTTTTTTTTTTTTTTTGATGTTCTGGTTGTAAATTTTGCTTCTTTGTTTATTTCTCCATTCGCCATTTTTTTTTAAATTGACCGAAGTAAGTAACTCTTTAAAATGATCAAGAGTTCTCATTTTTTTACGAGTTCTTGTAATGTTATCGGTTTGTAGATTTCAACTCTTCTCGGTTTACCGCTCAGTTCATTCATAATTTTTTTTTTGTTTTTTTTTTTTGCCTAAACCCATATTTATTTTCTTAAACTGTCTTCTTTCTATGACGTTTTTTTTTTTTTTTAAATAAACTTCTCAATTATTCGAACTATTATTTTTTGTTAAATATTTTCAAGTTCATTCATACTTTCTTTTTTTTTTTTTTGTTTTGCCTATAGAATAGTACATTAATGATTTTGTCATTAATGTTGTATTTTAAATTGGTGGTTCTAAGCCAGATTTAAAAACGTCACTAGGAAATTTAGAATTTTTGCATTTTATCCGTTTGTTAGAGAATTGGCACTTAGTATCGATTAAGAATAGATTTCGATATTACTTTAATTTGTTAAGCCATTTTTTTTATTATATTAAAAATTCATCATTAGAAATGTTTAAGTGTATTTTGTTATCTATAGTGTTAGAATTGAATATTTTAAGTAAATTGAACCCAATAGGTTGAAATAAAAAAAATGAATATTTACAATATGAATTGCTAACTTAAATAATATGTTTTCTTGAATGGTATAAAAATGTTAGGGTAAATTGATCATGGGTTTCTGGGAACTAAAATTATTCGCCCCCGGAAAATGGTAGGAGAGGGTTATGAGGCGTAAATCTCTGAACATCTGGAGATTATTAGTCAACTATTATGATTGATACCTTTTTTTTTCTATTACATGAATTCTCAAATGTTAACTATAGTATAGGGGCTTTGTTATTGTTTTTTTTTTCTCTATAGTTATCCTGGTCCATTTTTAATTAATAATAAATTTTTTTTTTAGCTTAAATCAGGGAGTCTATAAAATATATGTAATTGCACTGAAGCTATACGAAAGTAGACACGAACCTCCCCAAACCCGACTGATAGCTAGCAATGATACGGCTCCCACAGTCTCTTCTCGTCTAGGCTTTAAAGGGATCTATCCGGGTATTTATACCAAAGATATGATCTCATACAAAAATACAAAAGTTTTTTTTGAAAATTATTGTACGGTACATTACACGTCCTAATCTGTTTTCTCGGTGCAGTGGAAAAAACTGAATGAATGTTTTACCACAATTTCCTGCCACAACTACATTGTATAATTTGTCATTACTTTTCAATCAACGTGAATTGAAACAAAGGACCACCACAAAAATACGGATATATAAGAAGCAAACTCGATGTTTTCATGTAATTTTTTGTTTGTTTTGTTCGTTGGTTGTTTACATTAAAATGTTATTGTGAACGGAAGCATCAGCATTTATTTTCACAGCTTGACATCATTGATACATTTGAAGTAAATGTAAATGTTTTAATTTTTTTGTTATGGAACTTTATGTCACAACAACAGCAGTTGCAACAAAAGTACTCTCACACATACACAAACTTCCCGACCAAAATAGTGGTAGTATTTTCAGTTGAAACATTGATCCTTACACAGTTACAAAGTTTTTCGTTTTGCTCCATTAAGCCCTTTAGTCAATTTTTCTGTTTCTTTTCTCAACAATCACAATATGCACTTTGTGGTTTTCAAAGACCACACACAGTTTATTACACTGCTCCCCCACTTGTCAGTCAATTCACACTGTGCTTGGGGAAAAAAAAAATAAATAAACATTATATGCTATATTTGTAAAGATGTGTGTGTGTGTATCTTTGGAATATAAATAAATCATTATTTATTTATAAAATTAAGTGCAAAAATAAAATATTTAACAATCACTTGAATGCCTCACCCGAACAAGGGTATAAAATCTAAAAACCAAAGTGTTCAGTAGAGATCAAAAACGTGGAAATCGATCAATAAATTTAGTTTTGATAATTTTGCTATTTTACAAATATAGGCCACATGCACCTAATAACAAAATTTCATTTAAAAAAAATTAAGCAGAAGTAACAAAAAAAATTGTACTTGAAATTTTTTTTTTAGTGGAATAAGGATATAAAGAATGGCTCACTTATAATCTGGACAAAACTAAACAGACATAACAACGCCCTAGATGTAGTTAAGAAATTGATTTTATAAATGGTTTCAGAAAAATTTCAGACACTACTTGGTCCAGTTCTTAAGGCTTTTGATTAAAATGTAAGCAAATGTAAGGAATAAAAAATATGAAAACGGAAAAAGTTGCACAAAAACGTTATTTTTGCATAACAGTGGATAATGTCACTTTTCAAAAAAGCAGTTACGCTAACTTTTAGGACGAAACTAAAGTGTTTTTTAGGATTGTAGAGTTATTTACTAGAATTTGAAGTAATTCTCTTTTAAAATAATTTGTATGTTGGGAAAATCCATATTGCTCAAAGCACCAATATATGGTTTTACATTCGCATCAGAGTTTTTAGCTTTCGGAAGATTCTGTCCACGAAATTTAGTGTTTTTTTTTTACAAAATAGACGATCAATAATAAAATTTACTGCGACCACAGACTTTTTCTATCTCAAATGCAGAATGTGTGGCATCGTACTTTCATTGATAAAACTATTATAACAAAAAAAAAAAAAAAACAAAAAACAGTTTATGCAAAAAATACGTGTTCTTTATATGTTTTTCTTAATCGCATATCCAAATTTTATTAAGATCGGCGAAAACCCATCGGGAAACTGGCTTTGTAAGTACCCAGTCAAAAGAAAATAAACGGACCACCGCGGGCAAGGCACTTTAGCAAGTGGTACAAGTGCCTTCATAATCCCAAAATGATAACATAATTGGACAAAAGGTCCGTCTCTTAAAAAGTGTACAAGCACTGGTGTTGGTAAATAAATGAAATAAATAGGTAGTTTAAAAATTTTTTTTCCAAAATAAAATTTAAAAAAAGTTGATGTATAATTTTGTGGGTCCCGCCGGCATTCGAACACTGGCTGCCAGATTGGCAGCCGATATCTAACGACAGATTTAAACGTAAGTACATGACAACTGCTGAGTACCAGTTGGCTGCGCAAATATGTCATCTTTGGCGTAATGTTTGATGGAAACAACTTGTCAACATTTGTAAAACAATAACACAAAAATTGGTCTTAAAAGAGCTTTTCCAGAAACAAACTATATGAAAAAAATATTAAAAAGTATAAAAGAATCATAAAAAAAAATTGTTCGCCTGAAACCGGACTCGAACTCGGAACCTTCCGACTGCAAACTTTTTTGCACAAAGCATCATAATTTTTTTTTTAAATAAATGCTTTACCAGTAGTAGGACTTTTGAGCTGTTGAGAATTTCTGACTGGATAGCACTGGGAAAATATATTTTCCCAACGGTGGCAAAGTGGTCTCAGGGAATTCTTTGCGAATGATTTTTTCTGTAGACTATTGATTTTTTGTAAAACAAATACTATCAAAACGCTTTCTGGAAACGCTGGCAAAGCGACTCAAGTGTTCTGCCAGTAGTTTATTTACAAATCCTCGGTTAGCTGGTGATTGATTTTTGGTACCACTGACAGTTTTTGGTACCACTGACAGTTTCTTAAATAAATTTATTCTTCTTTTGGGTTTCGAACCACTACATATGAATTCTTAAACTTTGTATATCGTGCAAAAAATAAGATACGCTTCTCTTAGTTTTTACTTACGACGTGAATTAAAATTGAAACGAAGCTATAGGACACTTTTATTTCCCGCTTAAACAAAAACTCACGGTATTTCAGTTCATTGCAACCTAATTACTAGTAAGTGACTTACCATGTTTTATTTAACTGTTAAGTTTGTCATGGTAAAACTGAAAAATATATTAAAACTAATATATAAGAAAAATCGCAGTATTCAAAATGTGTTGAAATTGTTTTGAAATAGAATAATTTTTCCGTAAAATTTAGTCGATATCGACTTCGATTTAATACCAAAAATTATAGTGTTTTCATTTACAGTCTGCACGATGAAATAGATCCGAAAAACTGAATATTGAATTTATTTCGATATAAATAAAATCGCGTAAAAAATAAAGAAAAATTAATTTTTACCTTTCCATTTATTTGTTTTCATTTTATGGTATTTTGTTTTAATTTAAGTTTCTTCCTTTAAAACTCAAAACAATTCTTATTTTGTTACAACACCACGATTTGAACCAACAAACCTTTTGTTTCCAGGTATATCGCCTTACTATTTAAGCCAAATCACACTGATGCAAAAAGTATCATAAACTGAATTTTCTTGTAACACAAATTATTATCGTCCATGCATACATTCAAACCACCCAACAAACATTAAAATAATGGTAAAACAAATTTTAAATATCAGCACCGCCTGCACTGAATAATTGTTATTACTCATAGAGTATTTCTTAGACGAGTTTTAATGATTTTTTTTTACTAAACTGATGAAAACTTCTTAATTTGAACGAAAAATTTCTTATAATTTATGAAAAAGCTTCATAGTTTTAACGAAACTGTTTTTAATGAAACTTTTTCAATAGTCGTTTGAATTTTTTAATAAATAAAATGAAAGTTTACATTAAATTTTACGATAAATTGCATTAACTTAATGAAAAGTTTCAATGGACGAGTTCCAGTGATATTTCATAGATGTAATGCAAAAATTCATTAATATCACACAGATAATGTAGATAGTGTAGATAGAGTAGTGTGTTTGTCACTTTACCGAATACTGAATCTTTGCCAAGTGGATATTTTGTTAATTTTTATGTGAATTTCTAACAAAAATAGCATAGAACAATTTGTTGTATCACAAATATTTTGGAAATAATTCTAAAATTTCTTACTGGCTGATCGGAATGCCATGAAACTTCTAAAAGCCATAATCAACGTAATTTCAAGTTTAAGTATTGAAGAAGGGCCTACTCTGCAACGTAGGACACCGGGCATTCAAAAATGTTGAGAGCTTGCAAATACTATATTTATTAACCGCTTTTCAAAAAATAAACATTTCTGTAATCTGCTTGTAATTTTGAACAATAAATACCCTAACTCATGTCTGTTATGTCTTAAATTACAATAGTTATCAGCCTTTGGAAATTAGAAATTTTACATTTCTGCAAAAGTAGGCAAATCTACACTCAAAAAAATAAGTTAGTAGAAAAGTTAGTAAAACGTCTCGTAAATCAGGTATACTATTTTTTAGCAAAATTTTTTGCTAAAATCGTGTTTTCAGCTAAAATTTTTGTTATACTTATTCAGCACTTAACTGATTTATACTAATGCTTTACTAATATACTAATGTTTTACTAATTAATTTTGCTAAAAAAATTGTGCTGATAAGCACATTAATAGTGTGGACGGCAACCAGATTGAAAGATATACGCAGAATGAAGTAGATGTCGCGGCATGTCAAGATGTAGTAGAGAAGAGGAAAATGATACTAAAAAGTACAACTCTAATAAGACATATAAAAAAATCAACAATGGAAGTTTTTGTATCTCTTTTTCATACATAAAACAAAATTGAGGATTAAAACAACTTAAATTTTGCATTGTCACCGGCTTGTGAAAATAATTACAAAAAACAAGTTTTTCAAATTGTAATAATTGTGACCTGAAGAAGTCACCCAATGTGGAGACTTAAAATGGCAAACAAAAACTGTAATATTAACAAAATGATTGCTATATTTATCTCAAATTTAGTAGAATGCAAATAACAGTTTATTTTGCTAAAAAATTGTAATAGCTGATTTCTGATTTTATTCCCATCAAAAAAACAAACTAAAAAAAACTTTAAAAGTTTAAAATTTTTTAATGTTATTTTCTGTCTACTAATATTTAGTAAATGTTTTTGCTGATTTGAGCAGATTATTTTGTTACTTTCAATTAACTAAAATTTAACTCAAATATAACTTAGTATTTCTAAGTGGAACAGATTTATTTTTGCTACTTGAATATTAATATTTTGTAAATAAATCTGCTAACTTTAGCAGTTTTTTCTGCAAGCGCATTTTTAACTAATTTTTAGTAGCTTTTTTTGCTATTTATACAGGTTTATTTCTATGAAAGTACAAATAATTTATTTTTCAACTGCACACAAAAAAAAATCGTTGCCAAGTAATTAGGAGCTGTAGTCCAAAAGTCACTTTATAGTCAACCATTTGAGGTTTTCAGGATTTGAATAGATCACGCTAACAGATTTATAACGCAACTTTTAGTTTTTTGGTTTCTTTCGTTTCATTTTGATACAGCAAACATTTGATTTCGTTCCCTTTAGGCTAGAAAATTCGCTACATTTCGCTTCGAATTGCAACTTTTTCAAAGTCAGTTTTGGGACAGAAATAGAAAAACATTTTACATTACTGCTTGATAAACCATATTTCGTAAAAAACGCGTTTTCCAAAAAATGTCTCTTATACCCTTATTCGAGAGAGGCAACAAGTTATGTAATAATAATAGAATTGCGTAAAGTAGTAAAAATACATATAAAAATAATTGTACTTATTTTATGTCGATTTTTGAAAAATTTCAACCATTAATATTGCTGAATATTGCTTAATAATTGACGGATGAAAAAAAGCCTTTAGTACTTTCATTTATTACATTTTTATAGCAGAACGATACAAGAGATAAGTATTAAATGTCATTTGAATTAAACGCATTAAAATAAAAAAAATAATTGGTGTTGAAAATTATTATATTAAATTTGAGTTTCGAAAAGCCATCAGCAGGGCAGCAACCAAGCAAAAACTTTCATTACCACGTAAGTGGTTATATAATGAAAACAGATAAATTTATAATTCGGTGTCAGCACTAGTTATTTTTGTTTGTCGAAGTCATTTTTATAAGCAGTCAAGCTTACACGTGACTACTTGTTTAACAAAAAATGTAATGTATTCTTGTAACTACTTATTTTTTAATTACTGATAAGTGTGAGGGTAATCCTTATTATTTACAAATAACTAATAGCTATTATTATTTATTTTTTTGTAATGCAGCGTGTTGCGTGCTACAAATTTTTTGCGTTTTTTCATAACCGAGGATAACCGAGGAATTGCACATTAACTATTTTACCAGCGTTTCTTAAAAGCGTTTTGTCAGTATTTGTTTTACAAAAAGAAATCATTGGCAACGAATTGGCTGAGACCATTATGCGCACGTTGGCAAAAAGTGTTTTCCCAGTGCTATCCAGTCATAAATTACCAACTGCTCAAAAGTCTAACCACTGGTAAAGCATTTATTTTATAAAAACGATGATGCTTGGTTTAAAAAAGTTTGTAGTCGGAAAGTTCCGATTTCGAGCCGGGTTTTAGGCAAACATAAATTTTGTGTTTTTTTTACACTTTTTAATATGTATTTCATATAAAATTGATTTTGTTTTTAAGGGAAAAGCTCTTTTAGGACCAACTTGTTTTGTTTTTTTCCCAACGTTGGCAAGTTGTTTCCATCAAACGTTATACCAGTGCTAACATATTTGAGCAGCCAACAGTTAGCCAGCAGTTATCATTTTTAGGTTAGGTTAGGTTAGGTCGAAAAGAGGTTTCGGAGAAGGGAAATACTTCCCTAAACCGACTCAAGGCCCTGAGGACTTACACTTAAGCTAGAATGTCGGCTTGTTGTGCGCTCTAAACAATCAGTTCTATGTCCTATGTCACCTTACTATCCCAGGAACTCCGTCGCACTGACGAAATTTCTCAACTTCTACCAGTTATCATTTACATACTTACGCTATCAATTATTATATATCTCGATAGCTCAGTGTTTATAGCAGTCGGCTACCAATTTTGCGGCCTTGGTTCAAATTCCAGCGGGCCCAATTAAATTATACATACATTTTTTTTTGTTTTTATTTTGGAAATCAAGTTTTTGGACCACCTATTTCATGGTTTTACGAACATTTTGTCAACGTTGGAAATTTTATTTCCGGAGTGCTTGTCCGACACTATTTGAATGGACGGACATTTTATCTAATGAAGTTATCATTTTGGGATTGGGAAAGCTCTCTTTAACAGCACTTGTTCCACTAGCTAAAGTGCCTTGCCGGCGGTGGTCCGTTTGTATTTTTCTAACTGTGTACTTACAAAAACGACCACGTCGAACAAAACTAATGATTTTCGGAGCCAAAGTATATGCAGTTGGACCTAGTTCTGCCGCTTATTATTTAGATACTGGTAATGAGAGCAAATTACTGGGACTTTGCTGGGGATTTTAGTACAAATGTTTGTAGCCAGTAGCCCAAACTCAATTTTGACCAAATACTTTTCTGCATCAAGGAGTTTGCAACAAAATGGCATCGATATGTTGTTGCATATTTTAGTATATTTTGTTAAAAAACCATATTTTGCATATTTTGCTATGGCATTTTTTGTTGCAAATTGTGTATATTTTGAATTTGTGTAGCTCACTAAAGTTAATAGTGGATTTTTCTATTTAAATGTCGCAAAATGAAAAAAACTACTAGAAACTTACAGGAGCTTTTTCATTTATTTAATTTTCATTTTAAATTTATTTTAATTTTAATATTTTCATTAAAAAAGCAATTTCCATATCCATGCTTGGTGAAAAGTGTGTGGTTTATAAGTGCAACAAAAATTTTCTGATTTTTAAACTTTCACAGTATTTTCCATCGGATTTTTGAGCCGTTTAATGGAGTGGACTTTGAGCAAATATTGAAAATTAGTGTAATTTTATGCAGTTTGAGACCAAATTGTTTTTAGTGCACCAATAACGGGATGCGAATATTAAAAAATTGTAAGGAATTGGCATACATTTTTTTATTTGAGAATTTTCCAGCGTATTGCGTGAACTGAGTTTTTTTCGATCTAAATAGGACCTCCCAGTCAAAAAACCATTTTAAAAATTTTAAACGCAACTAAATGAACTTTTTAAAAAATTTGGGAAATTTAATTATTTTTGTTTCCATATTTTTATGAAAAGCATTGATTGCGAACACATATAGTTTTCTAGAGTGAATCTTCACGACGGACTAAATTGATAGCGTACAACATAATAATTTTTTTTTTTTTTTTTTTTTTTTTTTTAATTTATTTTCATCGGGATAAACATTAATTGCATTTATAGTAATTAAATGTGCTAAAGTCCCAAAACTTATTTAACAAATTATGAAAAACAATCTGATGTAGGCGTGTCCCTATCCGGATTTCATTCCTGCCTAAGGAAATCTTCAGGGGACTTTGTTATTATAATTTCTAGAGATATTTGTTATGTTAAATCACAAACTCAATGAGAATTTCTTGTCCTCGTCTAGGAGCGAGATTCAAAATTTAAAATATCAAGAAAAAACAAAAACAACAACAAAATATTGTCACAATTGGCTTTGTCACCTTCCAAATACTACTCTGTTTTTTTGACAGACCTAGCAATGTAGTGACGTTTATTCAAGTAAATCAACAATAGAAAATCATATGTTTTCTATTAGTGTCAGTTACATTTAAATTTGCACAAGCACCTGCATATTTGTTATTTTAAATTTATTTTCATCGGGATAAACATTAATTGCATGTATTGTAATTAAATGTGCTAAAGTCCCAAAACTTATTTAACAAATTGTGAAAAACAATCTGGTGTAGGCGTGTCCCTATCCGGATTTCATTCCTGCCTAAGGAAATCTTTTTTCATTCCTAGCTAGTACCGCTGCAGTTTTTTCCTAACACATTTCGCTTTGTGACAACTACAGAGCAGAACATCAAATAGTAGATTTTAATGAGCTCAATACTAAAACCGAAAAGCCATCAACAAATTTTAAGGACTTTAAATTTTATGATGCAAACCAAAATTTTCATAACCTCAAAAGCATCATTATCTAAATTTTAGCCAATTTTGCGAATTGAAAATTATTTAATATGATTTCATGCAAATAAGTAACCCTAATGCCCGTAATTTCAAGCAATAGATACCTACCGGTGCTTAGATACCTACCCGATTTTGTTCGTGTACACGGTAGGTATCTAAGCACCAGTAGGTATATATTGCTTGAAATTACGGCCATAAGTCCAACTAGATATCATTAAACAGGAAAAAATCAATGTTGCCCCAAGTAATCGCGGTTTTGTTTTTAAGTTCTAATACACACCGAGAAATAAAGTGCCAACCGAATTGTAAAGTGTATTTTAATGGTAACAACTTATAAATTCTGTTAGTACAACGATATTTGCAAATTTGCAAACGACTGAAATTCGTAATAACCGAATTTAAGTGCTAGTAACCAAATTTCAGTTGGCAAATAACTAAATCTTTCTCTGTGTAAATAAAAATATTTTTTTCTACTATATTTCTACCGTATTTCTCAGATATTTATACATAGCTTTGGATTCCATAAGAGTTTCATATAGAGATTTAGCTGTTTCCAACTAAAATCCGGTTACGTCGACTTAACACCACATTCGTTTTAACAACAACGTTCGGTTAATTCGACTGAATTTTAGTTGCAACACCCAAAATATTCAGAAATATAATGTAAATATCGTTGCACTAACTGAATTTATGAGATATCTCATATGTTACCCTTAAAATACCCTTTTCAATTCGGTAGGAACTTTATTTCACTGTGTGTACCATATTATTTTTTTAAGAAACTCAAAAACCATTTATTTTTATATACAGCGGGTTTTGAAACACGGGTTTTTTTAATTTTATTTGAAGAACATACCCTATGGGGAATGGGACCGGTTCTGCGTGTGCCACAGGATCGGTCCCTTCGTGCCAGAGACCGGTCCTCTGCTAAACCCTACCCTATGTAAACAACTGGCAACTTTAACGTTGGCTTGTCATAGGAGGGGTCATTTGCCCTGCCTTAAACCACATAGTGGCATACCACAGGACTAACCAAAGACAACAAGACTGTCGCAAGAGGGCCATGTCGTATAAAATAAACGAAAACTAAACAGCTTCCAATGGGTAAAATTCTGGCCAACTGGCTTTTTCGTGTTAATAAGCATTCCGGTTAAGTGGTATGTCCTCCCTTTACCAGTCACAGGATTGGTAATTTTGGGACAATTGACACTGCTTAATCCACTTCAGTATTAAATTATACCAGTCCTGCGATAAGTCCTTCTTTAACCAGTCAATTTTAGGTCAATTGACTCCTCATTCCCCATAGGGTAAATTTAAAATATGATATCAATGTAGCGTTAAACGTTAAATTTTTTGTTAAATTTTCGTTTTTTTTTTTTTTTTTTTTTTTACATTTTAAATCTACAAGGCAAAGCTTTTTGATTTCCCCAAGGTTGAGCTACCAACCAAAAATTTGGACTATGTCAAACTTGTGTGACACTTAGCCTCCATACCATACCAAGTTTGCCTAAATTTGCGAGGGTCGAGGTCAAACAATCGATTTTATTTGATGGTTTTATATGGAATGAGTCTTTTGTAAGTTCTCAACTGAATTGAATTAATTAATTATTTTTTTATATTTGTTCACACTTTCCATTATTATGACAATATAAACACTTTGGAATTTCAAAATACGAGCTTATTTTGTCTGGCTAACATCCAATAGTTTACCAACCAAAAACAAATTATTATTACAGATTTTCGATATTAAACTTTTAAAGCTCTGCCCCTTGCTGCTGTCGCTCCTGTTGCTAACTAAATAGCAAACAAAAAAATAATTCACAAAATATCTAAATTTGTATATATTCCAAAAAATTTGCTAATGAATTAGAAAAACAGAAAATTGTATTAGATTAATGCAACAACGGCAAAAAATAAATGGCTTATCGTTTTCTTTTTATTGGTGTAATCAAATAATTTGAATACTGATCAAAATTGTTTTCGTTATAACAGCAGACAACAAATTAAATTTGTTTCGATATAAATACTTAATGTTTTTACTTTAATCAGATTTATGAAGAATCTCAAAAACTTTCGACACTTTGGGGTAAAATTTTTTAAATTTTTGTTTTATATAAATAACCTTTTGTGTATATGTTAGCCGATGTTGAATCACGACAAATCCATTCGCGATAATGATTTATATTTAACGGCGCAAAAGTGATGGTGGTTTTAAGTTTCAAGAAAGCTTGGATTTCATTAAAGCAATATCAATTTACAGATATAAAAATACACTAAACTATTTTTTTTGTCATTCCCAAGTAAAAAAAAATTATATATAGTAATATGTTTTTTCATCTTAAAACATATTATAATAAGTGATTATATATGGTGTTATGCATATTCATATATTAATATATATTTATTATTTGGTAACTTATATAATGATGTAATATTACATACTGACCTTTATAAAGTAATATATATTCTGCATATATACTATATATAATAAGATATGATAGATCAATTGCCATATACAATAATACATTCTCAAATATTACATAATATGGTGACATATACGCTATATAAATACAATGTTTTTGTTGCTTATAATATATGATTGTATATGGCGCCATATGTATAATATAACTTACCTAACTTAACTATATACGACATTAAATGATATAAGATATAAATATGTATGATACAATATATCGCACAAGATTAACAATTACGTTTGCGTTTAGTCAATCATCATAAATATTTTCTATGAGTACACTCATAGAAATAAACCTGTAAAAATAGCAGAAAAAGTTAATAAAAATTAGTTAAAAATAACCTTGCTGAAAAAACTGCTGAACTAAGCAGATTTTATACAGTGTTTGTTGAGAATAGCCGCAGTATGCTTGAAAAGCAACAAATAGAATCGAATATGACAATTGGAGTTGAGGTAGAACAATATTCTAAAAAAAATTTTTGTATTTTAAATACAAAAATTAAAATATTTTTGAAACTCTTGTAATTCTAAATTTTATTTTTTTTAAATGTATGGAGGTTGGAATAAAACAAATAATATATAACATAAAAATAATCTCGATGTATTCCTTAAGCCAGAATAAACACTAAAATGTTTTTTATATAAATAGAACATTTTTGGTCTTCAAAGTTTAGTACCGTCATGATGTTTGTTAGGAAAAGACTCTAACCACGTGCTTGATTGATTACTAAGAAGACAACGAAGGAGCAAAATTGATAATTAATTGGTTTTTTATTAAAGCTCAGCTTCGGGTTCTGATGAGATCTTTAGTCAGATCGCAATACTAGTATCAACCTAGCTAATATATTTGATGCGCTTTATTTTTGTAAATATAAGAAGGGCGGAGCTCGTTATAAATTAAAAATAACATAAAAATAATCTCGATGTATATAAAAACAAAAAACTAATAAAACTATCCCGATGAAAATAAATTTAAATAAAACTCTAATTTTTTTATTTATTCGACTTTTAAATGGCCATCAATTGTTTTGGTGAATAAGTTTGCATGTAAAAGCTTTTAAGCATATTCAACCTTACCCTGTCCATCATTACTCTCAATTCATCAAACCTTGTGAAATAATAGGTATCTGAAATCAGTTGCAACAGGTGTCGAACATTTTTGAAGTAGCTCATATATATTAATATCATTAGATAATTTCTGTTTTATGAGTGCTTTAAATGCTTATAAGCTTAATTCAGTTTAATAACAATAGATACAAATTTAGCTTTGTATCGTAAATACTTGTTGGTTAGTGTAATTTAGTTTTTGTCTTTCTATTTTCCGTAAAAATTGTTCATACCACCAGCACTTATTTTTGGCACTTTAAGCAGATTTTTCTTATATACGTGAATTTATTTTGTATTTGCTTTTGTGCAATTTGTTCATTCACTTTAATAAATATATTTAGAAAATTTCATGTTCAAAAATAATCACATATAAAAGCCGGAAAATTATTAGCCGCCAATTGACGTTCATTTTTTTTTTACAAAAACGTGAAAGTGAATTTTATATGTTTACATTAGGGTTGTTAAATAATTTTGTCAAAAAGCGTATATCAAAAATGTAATCTACGAAAAGTTCTAAGAAAACTTGCCCAAGAAACTATGGGTCTATAACCAATACCTAGCTCCTGCCGAGAGACAAAAAAATTCATATGAGAAAAAATTTTAAAAAGAGCGTTGTTTTATTAAGAAAAGCTCTTGTATGAAAAAAAAATACCACATTTTTCATTAATGTTAGACTTATTTCTGCTTCATATTCTTAAGCTAAATTTTCGAAAATTTTTTTTGAAAATTTACCCAAAAACTTGATTTTTTTAATGTCATTGAACAAACAGTAAAAACACAACTTTTTTTTAAATTTGTGAAAATTTAAACAACAGAAAGTCTTAAATATAACAATTTTGGGCTCATTTCTAAAGTATTAATTAACATCAGTTTTTAAGTCTTTTTTTACATTCCATTCGACGTGATCGAATACGGCTTTCTAATGTCACTGCCATAACATCGTCTCGATTCTCTGCAACTACGCGTAGTGCGACATGCGTTAGCAAATGCACACATATCTAGGATCCCTGAGTGCACAATTTCCTGGATCTGGCAGTGGTATTTCATCAGAGTTTATGTACTCCAATAAGTGCTCGTGCGGAATGCTTACAGTAAATGGAGGCTCCGATAATATGCTGTCATTATATTAGTTGACTAATATAATGACAGCATATTGCAATTGAAATTAATGGCATGCTTCATATAAGATCTGAGTTTAGTTGAGTCATACACTCAGGGAACTTCTGCTTTAAAAATTTGTAGTTGTTTGTGTTGTTATACAGTTTCTTTATTTTTATTGTAAATGTCAGTCATTTGTAGAACAAATTAATTTTTTTACTAATTCATTAAAAAAAAAACAAACCACATCAAATGACTGTTTTATGATTTTACATTAATTTTTTTATAGTTGTTCTTTGTTATTTAAAAAAAATAAAAAAAAAAATGTTTGTTTATTTTTACTAACATTTGTGGTTAATTGTTACTACAATTGTTAGTAAAAACAAATGATAAATGTAAATTGAATTTAATAAAATGTTAGTCGTCCTTTCTTCAAGTGAAATTTCATTTTTTTTGACTACAATTGCTGTCGTCTTTACATACATAATATCCTTAGTGTATAATTTTTCACGATAATACTGAATTTTTTGAATAACTCTTTCGCGAACTGGTTTTCTTTGGTCGAAAAGCATTGTTAACAATATAATTTCTGGATGGGAGAAAAATGCATTGTTTTGGATTGTTTTGTTTACAATTTCTCGAAGATTTAGTGGTAAACATTTCGTTGACTGTATAATACCACTGAATTATAAAATTTTACTTTAGCAAGGTTGAGGTTAAGAAGAAGAATAAAAGTTTTTCTCTAAAAATTATAAACACTATTTAATTTTTAAATCAGACTAGACTAGTTTCTACTTTTTTCTATGGACAGGCGTCATCAGTGATTTTCCATTTTTAAATTGTGTTATTATTTGTGTCTTATAATTGTCAGATTGTCTCTATATGATAAATTTTTCAACATCCTGCGGCTGTAAGAATCAAACCTGCGCTCTTCTTGCGTTACAAACGTAACAATACAAAGTCATGACCGTTTAGCTATCACACCCAAGTATGGCATCGAATGTAATACAGCTAAATTGCAGTTTTCTTTCCTATTAGCTTTTTCTGTTATTGTATATTTTACTGAGAAGTGAACAACACTAACAAACACAAATATTCTATTTTTAGATTTTTTGTTTATTTTTCTAATTTTACACTAAAGTCATAAATTTTCATAACAAAATTAGCTGATATTTTTAAATTTGTTGAAGGCAAACTAGTTGCAACATAGGGGAAGCCTGCTGGCTTTTGTTAACCAGCGAGAATGAACAATATGTCCCGGTTTCATGCTGTCTAGATCTTTTGGACTGGAACCTTTTGATACAGCTTTAGCTATTCGATAAAAAAAAAAACCTCAGTATAAAGACTTTTCTTCTCTAGTGTCCATAGGCGGAGACATATTTCCCAATGATATCGATTCAAACAAGACTAGAACTGATAATATTGAACATTAATTACTGTTAGTTGATATTTTTTAAAGAAAATTTGTAATTACTAATTTATCCTTTTTTAAAAAATCAAAGTAAACCTTAATAAAAGTATTTTCTTACTAAAGCTTTGTAATTCGTGTTAAACATAATATCGATGCGAGGCCAATGTGCCATATTTCTTGAGCAATACTTTGTGCAAACATAATAATTAAGTTCTAATCAAATTTGGTTTAAGAAAACATGGGATAAATAGGTCCGAAAATAGCAACTATATTTTTGTTTTGGAATGATATGGCAGTAGTTGCAAGTTTTTCATTCCTTTTCGTCATTTCTCTAAATCGAATCTTTAAAACCTGGTTAGAAACAAAAATTTTAATAAAATGTTGTTCAAAACAAGCCCGAACTAATAACACTGTAAGTAAAATTTCAACTTTTGACATGACACACCAAAATTCCGGGATACGCAAACTTAATTTTGTATCATAGAACCCAGTGATATACTCCCTTTTAAAAGATTGGGTCAAAATAAAAAGAGATTCAATTTTTAAGTTTACATTATGTCAAGCGAAGTTTGGACTATATTTTCAGGAAAAATCTCTTTTTAAATGGTTTTGTTTAAATTTTATTTGTCGAAACTCAACTCTAACAAAGATGGCCGAGCATTTTTAGGCGGCATTTTCTAATATTTGCAGAATCGTAACATATGACACTGAACTAACAAATGGCAGTATAATTCAAAGGCAATTGTCTTGACATTTCGAATTGCATATAAATGAATATTATCCACCTAAACATGGATAGCAATTACTGTTTAATATGAGTTTTGACAAATCAACAATAAATAAAGATTCCAATTACGAGAGATTCTAATATCGTTTACAAAAAAACTGAAATCTTTATGTCTCTCGGCTGGAACTAGATTTTAATTTTAGACCCCTAGTTTCTTTGTGTTATTTTATTAGAATATTGTGTAGTTTTGTATTTTGCTATACTCCTTCTGAGTTTTTTCTCACCCAAACAATTTGATCGACCCTAATATGCATATAATTTTTTTTATTATTTTTAGTAATTTGTCAGTATGATGCACATGCTGCAGTAAATTAAGTAAAAAATTAAGTAGCAATAAAAAAATTATATTTATTTTATGTAAATTGTGTAATGATTGATAAAGCAATTTTGCGGCAGCTAAAAAAAAAAAAAATTTTTATTAAAATTACAACCTTTGTTTAAAAAGTAGAACAAATTTGTATTCGTAAGATTAAGTAAGTCGCGAAAACCAATCAAAGTTCTGTTGGCAGGCAAACAACGTTCTTGATTTTATATCGTCACAACAAGGGTGACAGAGTCGGTTTTTTAAAACCGGTTTCAACGGGATATTTTGTGAGTTGTCGGTTTCGGTTTTCTTAAATGTTAAACGTGCGAATACCGTATAAACCAGGATTTTGTTGTCAAATACCCGGTTTTTTTAAACTATTCTTTTCAGCTTCAATAGCCTCAAATTTACTAAATTTATTGTTAAAAACGTAACATTCTGAAAGATTTTCTTAAATATGAGGTTTTTATAAAGGTAATTCATGCAAGAGAGCTCACATACACAGCTTTAAAAATTTTCATAACTTCAAAAATGATTATTGTTCTATCATTTTTTAATTGTTCCAGTGTTCTTATTCTGTCATTTTATATTTGGATTTATTAACAAATACAAAAAAATAAATATTTAATTTATTTGTGGACTTTTTTAAACAATTTCTGTTTATTAAAATTGTTTCTTTATAATATGTTTTCAATAATGAAATGTTCTTAATAAATTGTTGTGAATGCATAAGTTGCATCTCAGCCAATAACTTCAATTGATGAAAATGTATATTGTTTTTGAAAAAAATCGAAATAATTTTTTCGAGCTGAGTCAAAATGAATTATAATTTTTGAAATAAAAAACTAAAATTATTCAACCTATGTGAAAATGATCATATAGTGTCATATATGAAGTGTCATATATGATCGGATACTAAAGTTGAGGGTATATGGCCATACATGGCTCATACATGACGATATATTTTCTTCATATATTTATTTTTTATATTTTTTTGATTTTTGACCACAAGAACCAATTTCATCAGTATTTGAACTACTTTTTTGACTTAAAACTTAATAATTCGTGATTGTCAAATATACAAATTTTGCCAGTTAATTTAAACCGCTATCGCACTTCTAGATGTTGTTATATCTCGGAAACTAAACGAGACAGAGCAAATTGGACCTAACATCGTTACTCCGTACTTATTAAGTAGTCTTTATTAACTACCTATACTCTATGTAATAAATATGGACCTGCCTCTGGTCAGATCCAAGACCTTTTTGGCAGACATTTTCTGTTGATTCAGCTTAAAAATTCTGTTGAATTAGCTAAATTTTTGGTTAATTTAACTACAACTGTCTACTCAAATTAAGTTCTTATAAAATTTAGGTCACCTAAATTTAGCAAAACGTGATTCTCAACTTTATTAAAAATTCTGCTGGAGCAAATTCAGGTTCTATTTTCAGTTGTCGTAGCTGAATTTTAAACTATTTGTACGGGCTTTTTTATAAGCGTAGACATTGTTGTATATTCAAATATTTTACGCCTAGATTTGGTCATTTTTGAACACTCTTAGCCGGAAAAATGTGTATTTAAACGTTAGCCATTATTTTATCCATTTTTAGATAACTTTAAGCCATTTTGAGTTTTTCTATAATATATAATTTATTACAGTTAAAACCAGTGATAGGATGGTGTTCACTAATGAGAAGGAGAAGAATTTTTATATAAAAACCAAAAAATACGGAAAAGTTCGCTATCGTTGGCTTTTCGCTAAAATGAACCTTTCGATTTTTCCCCGTTGTTCCATGAAAATTAAAATTTGTCAAGTGTCATCAAGTTTAGTTGCCGCTTTCTCTATTTTAAAAAAGTTTGAATGCACACGTTTTTCCTGTTTTTATTGTTTCGTTGCCAAAAAAGCGACATACAGGGTTTTTTTATTACAAAAAAAATCTGAATAACAAACGAGTTTTAAAAAAATCCCAAGATCGGATTTTTACAAACGGAAAGAACTTTTTTTTTCGCAATTTTCACAAAACTAAAAACTAAAAAAAAATTAATTTACATAATGTTCGCAGTTGTGGTACATTAATTTTTCGCTAAAGTGGGCCGTTGATATATTTCCTTTCTTTAATTTGGTTTTATGATGTTTTTTAAAGTTTCAGTATCTTCTATATGCTTTAAGTATTTCTTTCATTATTTTTGACTATTATAGTCAGTTTTTCAACAATAACAAAATATCGATTTTTGGCCGCAATAAAAATATTTTACACTATAAAATAAATGCTGCGTTCAACTTTTAAACACACTCTAATTAATTTCTGTTGAAATTTACACAGGAAACTTTAGTCCTACTCTATGTGTATAAAAGGCTGTCACCAAATTATATATTCTTACAAATGACAGTGCCAACGTCAGAAAACAAGGTTTAAACTGTATGTCATACTTAAATATATTAAATTTTACAAAACTGGACCACATTGTATAAGATTATATAATATTATACACTTTTCAATTAATTTAATATGTCCTATTAGCGTTTGCAGTAATCTTTATGGAAAAAATATTGTGAGTGTATCAAAATAACTTTTGTACTGCGGATTAAATTTTTTTCCAGCGTCAAAAAAAAATTGCATTTTTTATGCAATTTTTAAAATGTTGCGTAGGCACTTGTTTCAAAAACGTAAAGCTTGCTTTTAATTTCTTGTGTGACAAGTCAAGTCTCGTATCTATAAAGTAATACGGATACAATTAGGATATTATGTAGGTAAAGACGCCGGCAATTGTAATCAAAAACAAATGAAATTTCACTTGAAGAAATGACGACTAACATTTCATTAAATTCAATTAACATTTATCATTTGTTTTTACTGTTCAGAAAATTTATAACAATTGTAGTAAAAATTAACCACAAATGTTAGTAAAAAATAAATAAACTTTTTTTTTTATTTTTTTTGAAATAACTAAAACCAACTTTAAAAAATTAATGTAAAGTCATAAAACAGTCATTTGATGTGGTTTGGTTTTTCAAAATGAACTACAAGGATAGTAAAAAATTAAATTTGTTCAACAAATTACTAACATTTACATTAAAAATACACAAACTGCATTCCAACACAAACAACTACAATTTTTTAAAGCAGAAGTTCCCTGAGTGTAGTGCACAGGCCGTGAATATGCGAAACCTGGTGTTTCAGCAATACACATTCGATTTCCAAAATTTGATGTTTGAAAAATCGCCTCTTGCCTTCTTAATTCTTGAGGTAACATCTTAGACGGCACCTACATTTTCGGCAATCATGCTACCTAGATATTGGAGTTCTGAGATTCGTTCATCTCGTTTATTATCTATGTAGAGATGTTGGATTGAATTGACGTTGATTCTTATCTTCTTCGTTTAATCTTAAGCCCAGTTTAGCAGACTCGCTAACTAACTCATTTAGTTTAACTGTCTCTCATTTAATTTTTAACATTTTTTATGTACGTGAGAGGTGAAAAATATACTTAAATATTCTGTTTTAAAAACATAATTTTTAACCTTTGCAAGCCCCCAAACGGGTGGTATCGAATATCATTTTTTTTTTTTTTTTGAAAAAGAAGCGTGGTTTGAAAGGGTTAACAAATCAAATTTTAAAAACATTCGTATATTCAAGTATATTCTTTTATCTTTCACGTACAGAAATTTTTTTTTAAATTAAATGTATAGTTTTTAAAAGAGTGACATTTATACGACTCCTTAACACTAAACTTTTAAATTTAATCTTTTTAATTTTGAAAAATAAAAAAAAAACAAATTATTGTTTATTTCTATGGACAATTGACACAAGATTTTATCAATGATTTATTAATAATAGAAAAAATTAATAATTAAAAAAGAAAAGTGTTTTTTTTTAAGTAAAAATTCCATATTTTGCAAATATGCACATTTTTTTTAATCGAGAGGGGCTAAAGTTTTTAAAAGTACACTTAAAAAACAAATTGCATAAAAAATGCATTTCTTTTTGACGATGAAAAAAGTTTCATAATACAATAAAATAGTCATAGTTTAAATAGTCATAATCCGATGAATATTAGAGAAAATACAAATATAAAAAGTGTGTAATTTTTGCTTTTTCTCACAAAAAAAAAACACTAAATCGCTCATAAATCCGTGCATTATTCGAAATTTGAAAAACTAAAAACGCCAATCCTCAAGTGACTTCATAAGGAGTTTCAGAATGCAACTGAAATCGGAAGACCCAAGTTCTAAAAATAACATTTTGTAGCCGGTCTTCGCTGGAATGTACGATATATATTTTTCTGTGTGAATATGATCCGCCATTTCAAAATTAGATAACACTGTGACTGGTTTTTGTAAATCTGTTATACAACATTTACACTTCACCCTAAAACTAGTAATTTGTTTGAAAAATACACTCAAAAAATAAGTTAGTAGAAAAGTCAATAAAACATCTTGTAAATCAGGTATACTATTTTTCAGCAAATTTTTTGCTAAAATTATGTTTTAAACTAAAATTTTAGTTATACTTAGTCAGCACTTAACTGTTTTGAACTAATGTTTTACTAATATTTTACTAATGTTTTACTAATTTATTTTGGTAAAAAAAATTGTGCTGACTAGCACATCAATAGTGTGAAAGACAAAAAGTTATACGCAGAATGAATTAGATGTCAAGATGTAGTAGTGACGAGGAAAATTATACAAAAAAGTATAACTGTAGTAAGACACTTAAAAATTATCAGCCATGGAAGATTTTGTATCTGGTTTTCATACATAAAACAAAATTGTGGATTGAAACAACTTTAATTTTGCGTTTTCACCGGCTTGTGAAAGTAATTGTCTATTAATTAAATAAAAGACAAAATAAAATATATAAATTTAAAAAAGATTAAACGTGTATTTGAGTCAAATTTAGTGGTCAAGTTGGTAACAAATATACAACAGGTAGACAGACTAAAGCGAAAGACATACATCTTAGGTAAATTTTTATGTTTCTTTTTTCTTATTGTAAAAAAAAGGGTTGTATACGTTACATTTTGTTATTTTTTCGTTTCGTTTCTATAATTCTCTGCAGCATTAGCGTTCCTTTAAAAGATAGCATCATTTAGACAACCAATGATGTAAGTAGTTGGACGATAAATTATTTTAAAAATAATCACAAAAATATGTTTTATGATTTTCAACAAAATAAATTAACTAAAGTAAAATATTCAGCAAAAATTTTATTAATGTTTAGCAAGGGTTTTTTTAATTTCTAATCCACTAAGTTTTAGAAAAACTTTTGCTGAATCTACTAATTTTGTTGCTAAAAATCAGCTAATTTTGTTGCTAAAAATTTTAGTGACATTACAAATTTTTTTGCAAGCACCCTCCTGACTAAAATTTTGCTGACTCAGCAAAACTTTTTTCCTGACTTTACTAACTTTTTTATTTGAGTGTACTTGAATTTGCTTGTCAAGTTTAAGAAAAAAATTTAATTAAAAACCAGAGGCTTGTAAAAAGTGCTATTTTTTGTTTGTTGTATAAATAATTTATTAGAAATTTTGAATCATTTGAATCAAATTGTTTTAAAATAGTATTATTTTGGTTAAGTTCGTTAATACTATTTTAAAAGTTACATTCGTTATGCTCTATTTAATATATAAGTTAGCATACAGTTTTATCATATCACTATGGCGTATACGTTATTTTTGAGAAATTCATATTACTCATACGATGCAGTAAAGCCAGGTAAGACAAAATATTGAACAATAAAGTGGGTACATATTCGTGTAAGTTTTCACACAACACTTGAACTGAAGTATAAAATGTTTTAAAAACTTATATACACACTTTACTTTGAAAATTGAACACATAAGACAGTATTTACTGTGTTGATAAACATGTTTATAAGCATGTACGCATTAACCCACTTGGCGCAACCGTACTTTTAAAAGAACATCTGACAAATGAGAGAAATGCGCCGTTATGCACGTGCATTTCTGGGCATATTTTTTTTTCATTATTATTGTTATTTAGCTTCGCAGCTCGAAAGCGTCAGTTGGTGAAAGCAGTTCCGGGTATTTTAATTGCTTATTGAGTGCTTTGCGAATAGTGATTTTTTCTAATAGTGCGTAATGGAAAAAACATGTAAGTAAAACATTTACATCCAGTTAATTGTTATTTTTTGTTTAAAAAATTAATAAGAGTAACATCTTAGTTAAACAATTAATAAATGGAAAGCTTGCGTAATGCTGTATTGCAGCGCAAAGTGTGGACAGTACTTTTAAAAGGACACCCGATTCCGGGAAATCTATAGGTTAAAAGAAAACCTTATTTGACAAAAAATGTTAAGAACCCCATAAAGATTTAAGTTTCGAAATAAAAATTTAAGTTTAAAAAAAAAATTCCGGCGCTATCTGGGTTAATTTAATAACATTACACATTTAATGCATTAATCCAAAATACTTAACAGTTTGTAGTCACAAAGTGTTTAATTTGGAAGTTTTCATTTTATATTTTGTCAATCAGAAAATAAAACTGAAAATTATTATTTTCAAGAAAAAATATTAACAAAAGCGATTCCCTCGGAAGTTTTGTCACGGTTAGCGAGATGCATTGAAAATGTTGTGGCCAACAGACATCAGCGAATGGCAATATGATATTGCATAGCGGTAAAGATGATAAATGTGAGAGTTAGGTTGGAATACTTATTTCCAAAAAAAACTGTGTAAACCACTAAAGACTTAGAAACCTATAAATGACCGTATAATTATGGCTCGTTTTTCAGTAACGTAAAATATTATATAACACTCGTACTATGCTATGTGCCCGCTGAAGATGCTAACGACAACGTCAAGAATGCATTTTATGACAGGCTATCTGGCACTCTTGTAGGTATTCCAAGACGTGATATAGTAATCCTAATGGACAATTTTTATGCATTGTGTGCTCAAATTCAATATTTTACGTATATCATGTAACAAAAAACTCATAAAATATGTAAAGTCGCATACTTAAGTGCTTAAAAAATGTTTAGTAATGTGCTATTACCATATTATATATCAAGTTAAAGTGCATTCAAATAGAGTTCTTAGTATACAAACCTATATTTAAGAGTTATTTGAGACCCCTTTTTGAAAAAAGTTTTAAGCAACATTTTTAAGGACATTTTATTATAAATTGAAATAATAGAGAAATACAGATAATGTTAAATACATATCGATACATATTACAATATTAATAAAAAATAATTTACAAAATCGCGGAAATTAAATTTACGGCCCCGCTGACTTATCAATCAATATTGTTTCCAATTGGTTTTAGGAGCCGATATCCTTACATGCTTTATATCGCCTGCGATCGATGGTCGATAACATTTTCACCAGCCGTTGTTGAGAAATAATACAAATTTTATAATCAGGATGTTCGTTTTGTTTTTAATGTGCTTTTTTGATTTCTTTTGATAAATTTAACGGTATTAAGAATGTTGCACAAATTTAATGCAGCGAATTTACAAGCAATTTTTAGAGTGTAGGTGTACGAGAACGTAATTATAATGAAGAACGATTTATTGAGTTATGTCAAACCTTTCAAATGGTTATTGGCGAATCTCTTTTTCCACACAATACATAAATATCCATGTATATCCATCACCAAATAGAAAAACACGTAATCAGATTGATCACATATGTATAAGTCCTAAATGGCGATCATCACTGCTAGGTGTACGTTCTAAAACAGGGGCAGTCTTATAACAGGCGTTTCAATCTAACAAACACACAGTGCAACACGGAAAAAAATAACCATATACGGACACCACTACGTGATAAAAGACTAAAAAAAAGACCCGTGTCTTCCAATTTTTCCGAAAGTCGTCTCCTCTTTTGTTTATGGGCCGCCAAAGATTTGGGGCCTCGGTATCATTTTCGCAAAAAAGTGATCATTTTCTCAGGCTCATATCCTGCAAACCGTTCAGAATTTCGATTTACTCTCTATGGCAAAGTTGTAGCTCTTGTCATAAAGAACAAAAATTGCGAACATATAAAATCAAAAAAACTTCACCTTCCAGATCAAAATCGCAAAAAACTTAAAAAAATTCGATTTTTTTACCTTTTTTCCCGTGTTCAGGTCCATAGGTAGCAAACCGTTTCAAAATTCAAGGAAACAATCAACTACAAAAATTTACCTAAGATCTCAATAAACAAATTTCTAGAACACTCTCGCAAAACAAGCTGAGGCTGCAGCTGGATCTAACAACACTAAAGACCTCTATCAGCAGGTCATTAATCGCCTTACCCACAAAAACTTAACCCCAACCAGCCCATGCGTGACAAAAATGGTGAAACTATAACGTCTACAGATGAACAATTTAATACGTTGAAGGAACATGTTGAAGAGATAAGTAACAGCTACATATACGATATTCCAAGACCACTTCCTATCGTACAACCTCAATTCTAAACCTGCCTTCTTGGCAGAAACAATAGACGCGATCTCGAATCAAAAAAGAAGCTCCTAGTGGCGTTGGTATTCCCATTGACTTGCTGCTCGCAAACCCCCAAAGCTTTGGAGAATTGCTTCACACTCACATCGTAAATGCGTGGAATAGTGAATGTACACTCAAAAAAATAATTTAGTAGAAAAGTTAGTAAAACGTCTTGTAAATCATAATAATTTCTGCAAAATTTTTAGCTAAAATTATGTTTTCAGCTAAAATTTTAGTTATACTTATTCTGCACTTAACTGTTTTGAACTATCATTTTCCTAATATTTTACTAATTTATTTTGCTAAAAAAATTGTGCTGATAAGCACATTAAAAGTGTGTACGTCAACTAGATTTAAAAGTATACACTACATTTTGGCGGCATGCCAAAATGTAGTGGAGACTAGAAAAATTATACTAAATAGTACAACTCTTGTAAGATGTACAATCAAATCAACCATGGAAGATTTTTGTTTCTTTTTTTCATATATAATAAAACAAAAAGACACCAACAATGTGTGTATTAATTGCGGATTGAAAAAAACTTAAATTTTTCGTTGTCATCGGCTTGTCAAAGTAATTGTCTATTAATTAAATAAAAGACAAACTAAAATCTTAAAATTTAATAAAAATTAAATGTGTATTTGTAAATTATATGAATATAGTGAATATTAATGTAGTATGGTCAAATTGCAAACAAAAGACAGACTAAAGCGAAAGACAAGGACACGCATTTTACGTAATTTTGTTTCCTTTTTCTTATTGCAAAAAGGGTTTTATATTTCGTCTTTTGTTATTTCGTTTTGTTTCGTTTCTAGAAAGATGGCATCACTAAGACAACCATTGATGTAAGGAGTTGAAAGATAATTTGTTTATGTTATATATACGAGGGCGGATCAATAAGTACGTAACTTTTCAAACTTCCCTCGTAGTTATATGAAATGCAACACTGCTCCCATCAAGTACCACCTGTTAATAGACTACTGTCAAATTTTGAGCAAGTTCTTTGCGTTTAACAGCTGTTCAAAACATACAACCTCGTAGATATTTTTAAAAATGGAAAAAAGTGAATTTCGAGTTCTCATTAAACATTATTTTTTGCGAATAAAAACCGTCAGTCAAACCAATGAAAATCTTGATAACTACTATGGGGACTCTGCACCAAACCTAAAGAAATGGCTCGGTGAAAAGAGATTTAGCTCCAACGATGAAATTATTGATCAAACAAATGCCTATTTAATGGACCTCGAAAAATCGTATTTTTTGGAAGGGATACAAAAATTGGGGAAACGTTGGACTAAAAAAGTGGACTAAGTAGAGATTATGTTGAAAAATAATTTTTTTTTTTGCAAAAAAAACTGTGTTTCATTCAAAAAGTCACTTACGTATTGATCCGCCCTCGTAATTATTTATATATATTTTCAGATATTAAATTGATGTGTGTCTTCAATGTGGGGTTATGATCATTTTTATATTTTGTTACATTAACATTGTAAATTATTTTCAAAAGAATAACAAACAAAATTTAACATTTTCAGCAAATAAATTTACTAAAGTATAATTTTTCTACAAATTTTTTGAGTTTTATCAGTCTACTAATATTTAGCAATAATTTTATTAAGTTTTAGCAAGATTTTTTTAATTTTGACTCAACTAAATGTTAGCAAAACTTTAGCTAAATCTACTAATTTTGTTGCTAAAAATCAGCTCGCTAATTTTCAGCAAAAGATTTTGCTGACATTAGCAATTTTTTGCAAGCACCCTCGTGACTTAAATTTTGCTGACTCAGCAAATTTTTTTGCTGACTTTACTAACTTTCTTTTTTGGGTGTATTATTGATGCTCTGTTCCCACGATGAATAAATAAAGGAAAAATAAATAAAAAATAAAATCTGGTTTTTAAGGCCTAGAGCATGGCTGTAATAACCAATAGATGCTAACCTCATGTCTTAGGGTGGATTGGAAACAGTTTATTTTTATTTTAATTTTAAATATTCTTTTTTAATATTTAAAATAATTTGCAAAAAAAAAACACATTTTGATAAGGTTTTATTAAAAACTGAAATAATTAATGAATTGCAATAGCAAAATGTTTCATTTATAACACTCAAACATTTTCGTGAATGAAAAATGCACAAAAATAAGTCAACTTTTGAAGTCGTTTTTCAATAAAAGCATATCATGAATCGAAAACAAAGTTTACTAATGAAATCAGTATAGCTACAACATATAGGAATAATGGTTAAAACACAAGTAAAAAATTTTGTGTAATGCTATTTAATTAACTAATTAACTAACATATTTAATTATTTATTTTTTTACTTGGTGTGACAGTTTTCTCAATTAATCCAGAAACTAAGTTTTCCACCATGACACTTACGGACAGCGTGGAGAAAGGGTTCATCATTAACATAGATTTTCCTGAAATTTTTAAACATACCATTTTTTTAAATATTCGTCAGCGAACTTTATGTCACAAAAAGTTGACATTTGAACTTTTGAATTATGTGACATATCGCACACCTAGTTCAAAAGTGACTCAACTCAAAATTTTAATTTTTCGGGTTTATAGGCTAAAACTATGCAAAATTGACTTGTTTATCTATAAATATCCGTGTATTTTGTTGTTGATAACTGTTGCTAAAAAACAGTTATGTCTTTCTTTATGTTCCAAGTGGTATAAAGTTGCAAATATGTTTTTTCGATTTCTGAAAAATTAACAATTTTGAGTTTAGTCACTTTTGAACTAGGTGTGCGATATCATTGTAAAGGTAATTTTGTCATCTTTAATTTGAGACCTCAGCGAATCAAGTGGCATGAATGTTTTTCAGCATTTGCTTAATTTGGTAAAGTCATTTCAGTTACTTTTTTACGATTTTTTAAATTTTTACGACGCTATATTTCGCCAACCAAGGGATCCAGTGAGTGAAAAATTGTTGTCAAAATTTGAACAAAATTTGGAAGGGTTGATGTCTAAAATTCAATATTTTTCAATTGGTCATAAATGAGACAATTCATACTCAATTATGCATAAGAAATTTATTATAAATGGCAACATTTTTGTTACAAACATTGGTCCTCATTACCAAGTCGTTAACAATTTTGTTTTAAAAATCTTGTAATTGTCATTTTGTTTTATCTAAAAAACTAAATAGCATCCTTTTTTTTTGACTTTAAAAGATAAAAAAAAAACAAATCATTTTTTATTTATTTTATTATAATCACCCTTTTTATATTTGTAAAATATTGAATCCTTTCTCTTGTGTTGCTTGTATTGTTAATGGCGGTCAGATAGTAGAATATTTAATGCAAATGTATAAAATTTATATATATAAAACACAAATAAATGCCGCGTTACAAAGTGTTAATATAAATCAGCATAACTCAACATCCAGTGGCACATAAACAACAATATTAACATTTCATTTAAATATTTAACAAAAGTTTATACATTTTTTTCACCAGCTTGTGTTCTTTTACAGTTTTATTTCTTTTTTTTTTCATCTAAAGACTTTGAATTAAATTTCATAGAATTTATATTTTTATTGTTGGTAAGTGTTTAACCCTTTTTTATATACGCTACATTAGGGTGTCCCTTAAAAATAGATTTGTCATTAAACCTCCTCACTTTTATTGCATATGATTCCAAATGGAAGAAATCTCTTTTTTATGGAAAACATTAACACGTGCCGAATTTTGGCTGAAATTAGCTTATTTTTTAAAAAGATTTTATTTTTTATTCAAGACTTCTAAATTTTTAAAAATTTACTTTTCATTTCACTTATATTTATTTAATATAGTCGAAATTATGCAGATATGGAATTCTGACTTCATCGGATATAATTTACCCATTTTGGCCTGAAATCAAAAATGACCCACAAATTTGTTAAAAATGCAAAATTGTGTTTTTTTAGCTTATTTTGGAGATGCAGATTAGAGATGGTCACGTGAGTTAATTTTTACTCACACTCACGCACAATCACTCACAAACAATTTTTTTCTACTCCCACTCACTCACGATCACGTGAGTAAATTCATATTTCACTCATTCACTTGAATCACGCATATTCATGAACTAAAATCTAACTGGAAAAATATAAAATGTTATAATAAAAATGAAAATTATTCAAGTTAGAGGCCATACTCTATATTTCTTTATTAGGATATTGTCCTAACAAATAATCTATAGAGTGTTTTGTTTTCAAATTTATTATTTGACCCTTTCAGGAATGTGTTGATAGATCTATTTCGGGAATTTTCTAGGTTCCCATCATCAGAACACGTTTTGAAAGCGGTAACAATCCCATTCCAAACATCAAACATTTATATAAACTAGTTTACTCACTACATGAGAACTAATATATAAGCTTGAAATTAAAGATTATAACCATTGATCAAAAAATAAATTGAAAACTTGTTTGTTATGTGCAAGGTCCACCTCTGGTGGATATTCACCACACGTTTTTTGTTTTTGTCCCTCCTTTTTATTTCGCTTATAACAAATAAGTTTTCAATTTATATGTCGATCAATAGTCTTTAACTTCAAGCTCATATATTAATTCTCATGTAGTGAGTAAACTGGTTTATATGAATGTTTGATGTTTGGCATGGGATTGTATGGCCTCGAATACTTTTCATTTTCATTGCACAATTAAAGGTCGAAAAAACATATATTTATATTTTTAAATAAAAATTATATCAAACTTGTAGAAATTGTTATATTTAAAAAACCTGAAACCTAAATTCGGCGATAAATACTAAGGAAATATTTATTAAAATAAGAAAAAAATTTTTGTGTAGTTTTACTCACACACACTCTCTCACACAAAAATTTTACTCAATCGCTCCCGTTCACGCGAGTAAAACTAGTTTTCACTCACACTCACGCGTAATTCACGTGAATCACTCGAAATTCAGATCATGTGCCCTATTCTAATGTAGATTGCTATTTTTATAATCTAATAGTCGTAGAATTAAAGAAAAAAAAAATAAATTGAAAAAAAATAATTCCTTTCTGTCACATTTTCTGAAAATTGAATATTTTGTCAAAAGTTGTTCTCATCAAAGTTTAAATACTGTTCAGAAAAATATCACCTAAATTTTAAAAGACTATAATTATCTTTACTTGTATATACAAAATCTTTAACTCCTAGTAGTCTGGGCACAACAAAAACCATGAAACATAATTTTAATTATGAGTAACAGATTGCAAAGCTTTTTAATAGATAAAAAAAGTTTACACTTGATAGAAATAATTAGTTTATGTAATTTGACCCACATAGGGTTAATATTGTGGTGTAATGGTTAGCGCGTTGGACTGTTACACAGATGGTCCTCGGTTCGATTCCAGGTGACGACAACATCAATTCTGAAAAATAAAAATCAATCTGCTTATTCTTAGAAATTAATATATTTCGATAGAAAAATAAAATTTGCTAAATAGTTTGCGAAGAAATTTTTCGTGTGCCGTCCAGGTTTGGAAGCGAGAAAGCTTCAAAATCTAAATTTCGTAATATTTCAAAAACTAATTATTTTTAAAAATATAGTTTAAAAAAATCTAAAAAACCAATTTAAGTTGACTAAAAACTCTTTATAATAATATATAAGTAAGATTGAAGCTTTATCTTTAATAATAAGTCCTTACTTTAGTCCAAGATCTCACAGGATTTTATCAGGACTCCTTCGAACAATATAAATTGAAGTTTAGATACTTTTCGCTTTTTCCAAAAAGCGAAAATCGCGATATCTTCTTAAATAGGAGCAGAAAAAAAAATAGTTTTTCGAGCGCGGTTATATCTTGGTAAGAGAAATATTTTTTGTCCAAAACTTCTCTTTTATATGCTTTAGTTTCTAAAATGCACCCTCAAATATTTTGGCTCATATCGCCTAAATTAGGCAACGATAAACAATTTTGTTGAAGAACTTATTATTTGTTTTTTGAGTTTAGCACATGGTATGAATTTCGTTGCAAACCATCGTTTACCAGTTAAAGTGTTAAAGAAAACACTTGATTTTTGGTAAAAAGTCCTGAGCTAATATTAAAATTTGGTGTTCGCATTCATGATCTATGCCCTAAAAAACTCTCAAAATTGATAAGTCGCTGGTTCGATGCATTTTTAGTGTTTAACAGTGTAATTATAGCCTAATCAATGTCCTGAAAAGGAGTAGAATTATATTTTTTTTTTTCAATTTAAAAATTTAGGCATTTTAAAATCTATTAAAAATTTATTTTTAAAAAACACGTTTTTGCGCATTTATTAAATTTGTCGGTAAATTTTGATTTCAGACTAAAATGTGTTAAAGATATCCGATGAAATCAGAATACCATATCAGAAAAATTCTGAATATATCGCTCATTTACTGCAATAACGGCATAACTCAAAAATTTTGATTTTGTAGAAAACTAGCTTAAAGTTTTCAATTTACTCCCACCTTGAAGAAAAAAATAACGACATAATTTCTCTCAAGAGGTGACGACTTTTTTACACAATATAATACGTGATATAACGAATAATTCTGCTTCATTAACTTAGAAATCATGTTTTTTGCGCTGTGACATTCTAGAAGTAAATGAGCGATATATTAAATGATATAAAAAATTAATACATTTCTAAAAATTTAAACTTTTTGGAAATTTTTAATAAAAATACGCTTTTTAAAAAATCAGAAATTTTTCGCCGAAATTCGGCACGGGTTAAGGTTTAAAAAAAATTATTTTTCCACTTGGAACCATTTGTTAAGGGACACTCTACTGCATACAATATACGAATTTAAATGGTCTTAAATTTTCTTTTTGTGAATTTAATTAAACATAATTTTTTGGTTACTTTTTGAGTGAATATTTTCAGTCTACGTTTTTTAACTTTTTTAATTTATAAAAAAAAACCCAGTGTAGTGCAAATTCCATTGGAGTAATTCTGTTTTTACTGTTATGTTAAAATTAATAGAAACATTTTCTATTTTCATTAAAATTTTTTAGGGTTTCAACAAAACTAAAGATATTTCATGAATATTATATAATTTTAACTAGAAATTTAAGGTTTCTTGAAAATATATATGAATACAAAATTTCAGACAACAAGTATGCTAAATTGCTTATGAAGATAATAATCAAATGTTCTAAGAATTTATTGCAATTGAAGGGTTTATTGTAAAAACCTGATAAGCCACATTTGTTGTTTTATGAATTTTCGCTGTTTTTTAGACATCCATTGATTTATATTCAATAGGGATCTTGCTTAATCAATTATTACAAGTACCTAGAGTATATACGTTCTGCAAAAATCATATTTCTTGCATTCTTTCAACATTTAAAAGGCAAAAACAAACTAAAAATTAATGTGGCTTATCAAGTTTTGACAATAAGTCCGTCAATTGTTATAATGCTTTTGTTTTGTTTATTAAATATATTTATATTTAAGAATGAAATATGAAAAGATAAAAATAAATTTATTTTAATTAAATTATTATTTTGAAATACAATTCCAAAGAACATTTGCTATTCATAATAGTATCAATTTAATCATGGCTGCTAATCTAGTAAGTAAATAATCCTGAGGCTATACAATGTGTACACATATAAGTCTTTGCATACCCAATGCCTTGCTGCAAGTAATTTTTTGAGTGCTCCTTTGCTCCTTTGCAGAAAAATATTGGTAATAAAATATTGTAAATGTGTACTTTTTCAAATAGATCGTTTGCAAAAAAATGCGCTTTTTTAATAACTTCCAAAAGTTTGCCCCTTTGATTTAAAAAACATGTAAATGCTTTTAATTTGGTTTTAAAACTTTTTTTCTATACCCTAAACAAGTGTTACAAATGAAACAGAAAACAAATTATTAAAAAAAAATTTGGAGGTGAAAAAAAATTTGTTCAGGTGAAAAAATTTTTTTAATGTAAAAGAATAATTTTGGAGTGAAAACACATTTTTAAGGTAAAAAACTGTTTCAGCGGTGAAAAAAAACTTTTTGTAGTAGAAAATTTGAGGTGAATTGAAAATTTGATTGGAATTTGAAATATTATTCCCCTCTTGGCGTCTAGCAGAAATTATCACGTAATTTTTTTACGCTAGACGCTATTATGAGATTGTGCTAATATACACCAATTTGTATGTTAAATTTAGAGGTACATTCACATTTGCACTTATGAGTTTTGAACCGCTAGACCGATTCTGCTAATTTTCAATACCCAACTGCATTGCAGAATTCTAAATAATCATTGTAAAAATGAGCAGTTCATATTACGTTTTCGAGCCTTGATCGCCATTTCAACAGACAGACGGACATCGCTAGATACGAGCAAGAATATATATAGTTTATAAAAAAGTTTATAGATAAAGTTTATAGGGTCTTACACCTATATTTCTAAGCGTTACAAAAGGAATGACAAACTTAACCATGTAGAAATTGCCAACCGTAATATAGTACTGGCAAACCACGGCTATTTTTGTAAAACCCACCCTGTTAAAAATTACCAAAGGTAAAACTGATATTGTACTAGAAAAACACTATTTTAGTTGCAAAGCATGTGCTTTACCAGTACCACCCGTAAAATTCTTTGCCAGTATTGTTTCTATCAATATTGCCACCAATTAGTAGCATTATCTATTTATACATTTTTATTATATTTCACACATTTAAATATGTTGTAAAAGACTAATACCGAACTGTATTGCTACTTTTTGAAACGATAGAAAGATCACTCACACCAACGGTTGGCCACTTTTATCACTCGGGTATCATGACAATTCTGTCAATTCCACGTTCTGCTCACGCATAACCGAAGGTCGCCGACGCTTTGCCAACACTGTGCAGATTGTATTCTTAATCACAGTGTGTGGAGGGTATAATAACAACTTTAGCAGCTATTTTAATTGATAACTTCATTATTGGTTGGCCTATTTTTATAATTTTTGCCGTAACTAATAAATCGTAGAATATATTTGAAATGTGAATTGCGCAAGGCGGTCTTAGAAATGGAACTCAGGCTCCAACAAAATAAAAAAAGGAAAAATTACATTTTCTTCAAGATTCTTGAGTTGTAAGTTATTTTGAATAACACGGAAATCCTACCCATAAAATTGTTTTTTGGGTCTTATGAACGTTGACCTGCAGATTCCAAATATGTTCTTCAAATTTTTCACGCTCGTACCATTTTTGCTAAATTCGCAATTTCGTTATTTCGTGAGTGTAAGTGTTATCGAAACACCGAGGAAAATGAAAATTTGTATTCAGCAACAATTCTGGGATTGAAATTTGTTTTCAAACTCTCCCAAAGACTTGAGCTGGAGCCGCCACTGGAAAATGTATGGTAATATACTGAACTATGCAAAGACGTATATTATCATGTATTATCATGTATTACTATGTATGATTATGTTTGTTCATATATATTTGGATTTTCAAATGGATAACTAAAATACAAAATTATTTTTAATTTATAACGAGCTTTAAACCTCTGTATATTGAGATTGAAAGCTCGTTATAAATTGGATTGAAAGCTCGTTATAAATTAAAAATAACATTAAAATAATCTGGATGTAGTATATAAAACAAAAAAACTAATAAAACTGTAAAATATTAAATATTTAGAATAGATTCATATATGAAATAATCAACCCATACATACTAAAACATTCCTGATTTTAAGACTTAAAGCGTAAGTACAATTCTCTTGGCTAACTATTATGTTATTAGACAAATTGTTATTAGAGGAGTCCAAAATTTAAGAATACGAGGTTTTACAAAATATTTTAGTCATGTGAAGCGAATTTTCCAATTTTCTGCAAAAACCAAATGCAATTACATTTTTTATCAATTTAATGTTTCTATTAAGTAAACTTAAGATAGTGGTTGAGACAACAAACACTCGAGGGATGATATTGAGATATTACAAAGACAACTGAATTTCAGCTACCCTAAGAAGAAGTGAAAAATTCTGTTGCAACATTCGATCTATTCGAATGGCAGACATGAACACCAGTTTTTTTTTATTCAATTTAGTATACACTTTATTATAACGTTCAGTGTGACGCATACCAAAGAGTATATACAAATAGAGAGACTACACTTCCTATGCCTCTCAGCAATAAAAAATCAGTCACGCAAATGAAAACATTTTTTTTTAACACTAAAAACTTATTGCAACATGTTGATAGAATATTGTTGCTTTAAACCATTCACTTTTATTTTGCTTATTAAAATTTAATGTATTTTAGTTTTATCTTGCTGGTTCTATCGTTAATATTTCAAATAAATAAAAATTTTATAAAATTATTTTTTAAAAACATGATAAAAAAATAATTTAATCTTTACAAATTCTACAACAGCGTAACCGCACCGAGTGTTAACGAAAAAATAAAAAGAGTTTCGATTGAGAGAGACCGAGTTGGAAAGAGACCCACTGCGTATACGCATTATTATAATTTTCCATATTCACCATGCGCTGTTAACATGGCAAATTAATGTAAAAGAAAATTAAAAGAAAAATTCTTTTAAAAGTTTTCTAAAACATAAAAATTATATAAAAAACAAAAATGTTTTCGCCACTCTAGTATAGTTAACACACACTTAGTTTTGATTTTGGTTTTATCTTATATTTCCCATTTTAATGGATTAATATTGTCAACAATTGTGGTCATGACATCAAATGTAATTGTTCTTAAAACTGCACTAAAAAAAAATAAGTTAGTAAAACGTCTTGTAAATTAATTATATTATTTTTCAGCAAATTCTTTGCTAAAGTTATGTTTTCAGCTAAACTTTTAGTTATACAAGGTGGCGCAAAAATAACCTTCCGATGTTTTTTGGCTGTAATTTAAAAAAAATTAAAAACTTTGATTCTTCTTGTGGATTATTTTTACTTGGTATTTTAATTTTTTTTTACATCAAGTCGAGAATATGATGTCATGTAAATGGCCGCCGCCACAGTTGATTGTCATTTGAGCCCTTTTTATGGCATTTTCCAACACTTTGGCCAAAACTTCCGGCGATAGGTCCTCACATTCTTGACGGATATTGTCTTTAAGAGCTGCAAGAGTCTGAGGCTTGTTGACATAAACCCGCGACTTCAAAATGCCCCACAAAAAGAAGTCTGGAGCGGTCAAATCAGGCGATCTTGCTGGCCAGTGCAAATCGCCAAAACGGGAGATTAGGCGCCCGGGAAATGCATCCTTCAGCATATCGGTTGTGGCACGTGCAGTGTGTGCCGTTGCACCGTCCTGTTGGAACCACATGTTTTCCAATCCCAATTCATAAAGTTGCGGCAAAAAGAACTCGTTGATCATTGCTCTGTAGCGCTCACCATTCACAGTAACCGTTTGGCCCGCGACGTCTTCGAAGAAAAAACGTCCGATGACTCCTCCAGCAAAAACAGCACACCATACAGTGACTTTGAGCGGGTGTAATGGCTCTTCGTGGGTTACACGCGGATTTTCAGTGCCCCAGAAGCGTAAATTTTGCTTATTTACGTACCCGCTAAGATGGAAATGGGCCTCATCACTCATGATTATTTTTGATGAAAAATCATCTTCCTCTTGGTGGTGATTAAGGATGGCTTGAGCGTATGTTACGCGCGATTGGCGGTCAGCAGCTAACAGCTGATGCACCGTCTGGACTTTGTACGGAAACATCTTCAAATCTTGTACCAAAATTCGCTGTAAAGACCGTCGACTGATACCCATTTGCGTGGCACGTCGTCTGGTCGATCTCGACGGCGCTTCCATGACATCCTCGGCTACAGCAGCAATATTCTCTGCAGAAAGGCTACTCCGGGGTCTGCCACGCCTGGCAGCATCTCGTGTTGTGCCAGTCTCTTCGAGGCGAGCGGCTAAACGTCGCAGTGTTTCACCAGTAGGCGTTGGACGGCCAGGAAATCTGCGACGAAATTCACGTTGTGTCACCGACCGATTATTGGTCAAATAAATAGTCACCAATATTCCGCGTTCTGGAGCAGTGTAGCGTAACATTGTTTATTAACGTGTATTTTGCATGTGTTTACTACACAAATGTCAAAACAGAACTGACATTAGGGACCAATCGCAAAATTTATAGCATTTTCTGATAGGAGGATTACTTTTGCGCCACCTTGTACTTATTCAATAATTAACTATTTTGAACTAATGTTTTACTAATATTTTACTAATGTTTTACTAGTTTGGCTGGTAAGACATTAATAGTGTGAACGACAACCAGATTGAAAAATATACGCAGAATGAAGTAGATGTCGCGACATGTCAAGTTGTAGGGAGAAGAGGAAAATGATACCAAAAAGTACAACTCTTATAAGACATATGAAAAATCAACCATGGAAGATTTTTGTATCTGATTTCATACATAAAGCAAAATTGTGGATTAAAACAACTTCACTAATACTAATTTAGTAAGTAATTGTCTATTAATTAAATTAAAAATTAAAGTATTTAAATTTTATAAAGATTAAATGTGTATTTGAAACTTAAACGTTTAAAGTGATTATTAATGCAGTGTGGTCAAATTGCAAACAAATATTTCAAAAAAAGGTTGTATATGTGATATTTTGTTATTTTTTTTAGAATTATCTAAGGTATTTGTCTTATTTTAAAAGATGTCATCAGTTAGACAACCATTGATGTAAGTACACTCAGGGAAAGTCATATTGATGATAATGTTTAATATATCGTTTGTCATAAATTATTCATCATATTTATGAAGATATCATAGATATGATGAAGAGATTCATAACAATTGATGTCAGATGTTTCATAAATCTTCATCATTTCATAAAAAAGTTTCATAAACCGTGTGAACACATTTTTTCGTTTTCCTATGAATTGAAATTCAAAGTTTTCATTTGAAATAAAGAAAATGTAATTTGTAATTTAGATTTTCTATTTAAAATTTTGAAATTATAACATCAATTGAAAATCAGAATTCCTAATCACTTGCTGTGTTATAAATATTACATGTAATTTTGTGAATATTAACTTAATTTTTATAAATTTAAGTGAAAACGGAAATTCGTAACCTCAATTTTAACCAATTTTAAATGTTTTTAATTTCCTAATGAAAATCCTTAAATTAATTTATTTTTTCTGAATTTTATTAAAAATAAATATCAAGTGATATTTTGTGAATGTCAATTTGAAATTCTGAGTTTTAACTGATTTATTCTGAATTCAAGTTGCACAAGTATTTGGTTTTAAAATAAATTTTCGTCGCTGGCTGTATCCTTTATTGCGTTTAAACGATACCAACGAAAAAGTTTTCATTTCATAAAACTTTATTAATTTGCTTCATTATATTTGTAAAGCGACATATAACATTTGTGGAACATTTCATGAATAACTATGAAACTTCTTTAATTTGAACTTTTATGAAACAGCTTCATCATATTTATGAAGTGTTGCATTGAACGAAAATCAATAAAGTTTTTCTTTCTATTTATGAAGTTTTTCATAAATATGATGAAGCGTTTTCTTTGAGTGTAGTTGAAAGATAATTTTGTTTATGTTATATATAATAACTTTAATAGCTTCTTAGCGGGTACGTAAATAAGCAAAATTTACGCTTCTGGGGCACTGAAAATCCGCGTGTAACCCACAAAGAGCCATTACACCCGCTCAAAGTCACTGTATGGTGTGCTGTTTTCGCTGGAGGAGTCATCGGACCTTTTTTCTTCGAAGACGTCGCGGGCTAAACTGTTACTGTGAATGGTGAGCGCTACAGAGCAATGATGAACGAGTTCTTTTTGCCGCAACTTAATGAATTGGGATTGGAAAACATGTGGTTCTAACAGGACGGTGCAACGGCACACACTGCACGTGCCACAACCGATATGCTGAAGGATGCATTTCCCGCGCGCCTAATCTCCCGTTTTGGCGATTTGCACTGGCCAGCAAGATCGCCTGATTTGACCGCTCCAGACTTCTTTTTGTGGGGCTTTTTGAAGTCGCGGGTTTATGTCAACAAGCCTCAGACTCTTGCAGCTCTTAAAGACAATATCCGTCAAGAATATGAGGACCTATCGCCGGAAGTTTTGGCCAAAGTGTTGGAAAATGCCATAAAAAGGGCTCAAATGACAATCAACTGCGGCGCCGGCCATTTACATGACATCATATTCTCGACTTGATGTAAAAAAAATTAAAATACCAAATAAAAATAATCCACAAGAAGAATCATAGTTTTTCATTTTTTTTTTAAATTACAGCCAAAAAACATCGGAAGGTTATTTTTGCGCCACCTTGTATTTTCAGATATTACATTAATTTATGTGACGACATGAATTAATGAAATATCTGAAAATGTCTGAGTATGAACATTTTTTTATTTTTTAACTTATTGTTAATTGAAAGTAAACTATTTAATTTTTAAAGCAGCACACGAAAAGTTTAGGATTGTCAGCAAATAAATTAACTAATGTATTATTTTTATACAAATTTTTTAAGTTTTTTCCAATACACTAATATTCAGCAAAACATTTGTTTAACTTTTAGCAAGGATTTTTTAATATTTTAATCAACTAAGTGTTAGAGAAACTTTAGCTGAATCTACTAGTTTTGTTTGCTAAAGATTCCAGCAAAAGGTTTTGCTGGCATTATCAATTTTTTTGCAAGCACCCTCCTGACTAAAATTTTTCTGACTCAGCAAAGTTTTTTTGCTGACTTTACTAACTTTATTTTTTGAGTGTAGGCAAATATAAATGAATGAAGGTATATGTATATTGACATTATACTATGGTCAATATTTAGACAAACGTATGTATAACAAATAATATGTTCGTAACAACAATATACATTGTATCAGACATGGGCGGCGTCAATTACATTTCACAATCATTGACATGTGAAATTTTTCAATATCATTAATAATTTCAGAACTACGCCCACACTTGTCTGCTTAAACGCTTCCTTATAAAATTTTTAAAATTTTATATACCAAACATGGGGATTAGGAACAACATCTGGGTTTTTAATTGCAGGGAAATTACTCAATTAAATCCAATTACTGTAATTAAATAAACAGCGGTATGAAACAACACCCCAATGAAATAAGTTCCCAAACCAAAAATGAAATAACGCCCCATATTTTGGGGCTTTATTTCATTATGAAACAATACCCAAAAAAAAGTGAAATAAACCCCCAACCAAATGAAACGACACCCCAAAACAAAATGAAGTAACGCCCCAATTGTAGAGTAAAAACAATTATAGGTGTTTATCGTTTTGGCTCTAATGAGCGACTCTTTATTATTATCTAAAAATACTTAAATCTAAGTATAAAATAAACTTAATACTAGCTACAGCTAAAGTGTGGGAAATGCTTATGTTTGCATTAATCCACACTGTAGGTTACTTGTAGCATGGACATTCCATAGATTGTATGTTAATACTTCATACAATGTATGGGTGTTATATTGCCTGTCTACTACATGGCTTATCAAACACGCTACACCTCCCTTTTTAGGAAAAAGATCGATCAATCAGAGTAGCTTATTGATCGGTCTTTTTATATAACTTATTTAATAAAATATTACATTGCGTTAACAAGAGGATCTTAAATAAGAAATAAATTATCAAAATAAAAGATAATTAGAGAAAGTATTTAAGAGACGATTTAAATTATTGCAATTCGTCTTTATAAAAAAATTTTGTTTAAAAATAAAATGTATCAACCAACATTTTTATTTCTGTATTATTTGTAACTTATGTTATCATTTTTCTTTATAATACTGTAATTTTTAAACTATTTGTCAATTCAAACACATCACATGCCTTTCAATTACATGTACCCGCCGGTATGATCATTACCGCAAGGTCACTAATGTCAAGGAATGCGATGTTTTCAAAGAAAAATGGGACCTGGTAATAATTGTATTTCCCATTGTCCAAGTTCATAAGTAATAATTCAGGTAATAAATTTGCTGTTTGAAGTGTTATTAAAGGACATGCGAGAATTATCAGCGATATTTATTATAGATTGTGGGTATTTTAATACCATAAATAATTTCGCTGTGTATTAACCAAAGAATGTTTGCTGTTTACACTTAGTGTAAAAGCTAGTTAACCGAAAAATAAAAATTGTAGATTTACAAAATAATTTATAGATTTTATGAGAAAATCATATTGTCAGTGCAGCTCGTTGATTACTGCAAGGTTAACTTTTTACCATTTTCCTCTTACTGAATCGTTCTATTACTATTTTTGTTATTATCGAAGTAGTATTGTGAATATTTATCTATGGTGCTACTAATGTCTAATGTGATGTTCGAATACATTAGCAATTTAGTTGTGTTATCCATTTGGCACGTCGTTTTTTCTATTAAGTTTTAAGAAAAGGACTCTAATTGCCGGTCTCGGGACCTGAGGCGTGTGAAATTATTTCCAATGCCTTTAGCAATAGCTTGCCTTAACTTCAAAACACTAAGTCTATTTCATAGACTTGGCATACAACTTCTTCGGAATTCTAGTTCCGGTATTGGGTTTCCTGTCTTTATTTGACACAATATTTAAGCTGTGATCAGACCAGAGCACTCAAGCTGCTCTATCAATTTAAGATCAGAACTCTAAATATTCGTTTGGAATACCCCGGTACTTTCAACAATCGCGATTGCGCATTTCTATAATGCTTATCAAAAAGTGCACTTTTTATTATTCCATCCAAAATATATGTGGCCTATTTAACGGGCTCCGTTCACCTCGCCTTGCCGTCTACTTTTTCAAGACTTAGGATGATTGAGTCTAGGTCAATATCCTATTAACAAAGGGGCTGGCTAATGTACCGTATATAATTCATCAAGAATTATCTTCATAACGCGCTGCCATTTATTATTTAAAAATTTGATGGACGTCTCCCTCAAATTTTTATTAGTCTCATTTGAAACTATAAGCACCTCTAACAAAATTCAGTAAGGGTAAATATACTGTTAGTAATTACTAACGTATTTGCATCTGGGTAAAGATGTTATGATATAATGAAGTATGAGAATCAATTTTTGATGTTTGATGCATCCGTATAGTCTGCATAACTGTTGAGTCTATTGCTTTTGAGAGCAACGAAATCGAATCAATTTTTGATTCCGAAAATGAGATCCATGAATCCGTGAATCATACGAATATGACGGAAACCGAGTCCGTATCGCGCAGTTTCATTTAAGTTTACATGAAATTCATAGACGGAAACTGAGTCGAAATTGCATGGTTTCATTTAAGTCATGTAAAGTATATAAATACTTTTAATACGTGGATTAATTCAACGTTATTACATTACGAAATAATCCGTAATTGGATCAATTTGCACGTATTACACAAATAGTGCGTTGTAAGGAAATGGTTAATCTCAAAAAAAAATAATTGGAAAACAAACACAGAATTTAGTATTAAGTAAATTGAAGTATTTAAAAATACAAAATTACAAGTTACTAAAAAATATATATATGCAGAATAAGATATATATATAAGGAAATAAATAAATAAATAAATATTTCTTTATGTATTGAAAATAAATGAGTGGAGACAAGCATAATGGAACATGTACTGATGAAATCTAAACTCACGGCTTAATAGCCTACAGTGATTACATCAGTGTAAAGATTCCAACCAAATATGATTTGGTTTTCTTGAATTTCCATAAAAAAATTATGAATATATTAACTAATAAATGTGAGTTTGTTCCAGCTTCTAAAAGCTATGTAGATTAGTAAGAACAATATAAAGGGTGATTAGACCTGAAGGTTTTAGAGAAGAGAATTCCCACAGGCTTCTCACGTCTTTATTACTCAACAAAATAGGCTAAGCATTGCAGAGCTTTTTCAATTTGCCAAAAGGGTTAAAAGTCAAGTAAGAAAATCAAAATCAAGGACAGTTCATAGGCGAACGAGCAGAACGTATATTATTCGATTTTGATATAGTTTGAACAAAGGTAACGGGTAGTTTTGATAGAGAAAATCTAACGGTACAATTGTTACATGATTAGGTAGAAGAAATAAGACGTGTCATGCATCATGATTTATACGAAAGGAGTATTAGCTACAAATCGGGAATCATTTAAACATCCCAACAATAATGGAAGAAAATACTGGTATTTTTAATGAAAGTCAATCGATTATACGACTATTTAGGATTAAACCTCATTATAATACAGCATTTCGTTAGTAGTTGTTGTTAAATATGATTTGTGGCATAGAATTATATCATGATACAGCACAAAGGTGAAATTCAGAAGCTGTCTTTACAGCATTGCTGAATCAAAACTATACAAAATGATATAGTAAAGGAATAATTCGGCATTAAAGGCCTTTAAGATTGAAAATAATCAATTTCTGGGAAGTGTTATAATCTACCGTAATGGTGTAGGTGATGGTCAACTATCATTGTGTGAAGCTGCCTGTCAAAAGATGCTAAATCAGACCATTAAAATAACATTCATAGTAGTCCAAAAACATATCAATACACGTTATTTTACCGTTAGCGGTAATAACGCTAGTAATCGTATGTCTGGTACTGTGGTCGATTGTAACATAACACGTTCCGATCGTTATGATTTCTTTTTGGTATCACAATGTGTTCGCCAGGGTACAATTAGTCCTAGCTATTATGTTGTCATCCGTGATGATTCTACTTAAAGTCCAGATATTCTATAGAGATTAACTTAACCAATATAAAGTGCTATTGAGAAATCTAAGGAATTTCAAAGGAACCTTAGTATTTACAACAATAAAAAAAATATAATAATTACAACAATTATAATTGTAAAACAATCAAAACGCAAAAAAAAAAAATATTCAAAGTTTCTTTGTTGTTAATCTATGGGAATAAAAATTATATTCCCTTAATAATGATGATTTGAATTAGCAAAGTCTACTAAAAAAAATATTTTCAAAGACTCTACTATTTCAATTCACTATTACTTTAGAAAATTCCCAATGTCAATTCGCCTGTTATAAGGGTTTTTCTTGTTGTTTGCAAGGAAAACTATAACGAATTTTTATCCATTGGTCATGGCATCATTTTCATAAATACAAAAATGATTCATTAAATTTTCTTTAATATTTGAGAAACTTTATTTTTGAATCGTTGGAAATTTTCCGAATTTCCATTTTTAGTTCACGAAATTTATATAGAAATAAAAAAAAATTGATAATATTAATAATTGGATATTAGAAAATATTTTTTTCTTAAAATTCCATGGATTTTATTATACTTCATTATATTTGGTTTAAAAAAAATAAATTAATGATTAAATAGTGTGGCATACTTTGTGCACAGATTAGTGCTGCCATTTAATCATTTTCTCGCATTCCTAGTGTTGGATACTTGATTCCAAATAAGGATAAAGTTATTAAATTTTCGCAAATATTAGATTTTTTGGCACTTTAATGCACATGAAAGTGCGGCCAGTTTTTCAAAATCATGATTAAAATTTACAGTGTAAAACACTGGTCTTATCCATCTCTGTCAATAATGCAACCCATTACATGTACAAAAATCAAGTTTACATTGATTTACTTAAACTAAGTTTAATTGGGTTGTTATTAACAGGGATTTCGATTTGTTAGTTATTTAGTAATAAAAAAAAATTATATATTTGTCGTGGCATTCGTTATCCGTCACCTTCAGATAGACAGATCCCAATTGCAACGGCAAATATAGGTCATGCATCATTTGATGACCGGTAGATTTTTATTGCACTAGGGGAGTGTCCCGTAGGAGTCACCATAGTCAATAAAAATGGTTATTAGATTGTTAGTAATTTTTTTTTTAATAATCTATGAACTTTAAATAATATTCAATGATTTTGAAAAGATAATAATCTTTTATTAAAACATTTTTTTTTATTTAAACTTTCTTTCTCTTTTTTTTTTTATTAATTTCAGTTAATCAATTTTGTATTATTTCTTTCACATTGGTAGTTATAATATTTGATTAATATTATGTTTAAATTATCCTCTGTTTATAAAAAATATGTATATAAAAAATGTTTAAAGAAACAAAAAATTAAAAAATTTTTTTTCAAAGTTTTTTTTTTTTTTTTTAAACTAGGGTTTTCATTCGAAATATAAAAGTTTTATATCAAATTTTTCAAACTTAAAACTTTTCGCGCAAAATTAAAAACTTTTTCTTACAAAATTAAAACATTTCAAGTTTTTTTTTTTTTTTTTTTACAAAACTTAAAGTTTAATGTATTTCATTCAAAATTTAAAACCATTCGGACAAAAAAATTTTTTTTTTTTTACAACTTTTTAAATTTTTCATACAAAGAATTAAATTTGTCATACAAAATCTAAAATTTTTGATACAAAATTTTCAATTTTCAGAAAAAATTAAAAATAAAATTTGTAAGTATTTTAAATTAAAAACTTTCAATGCAAATCTTTAATTTTTTCTAGCAAATTTACAAAATTTGCATTCAAGTTTTTCAAAATTTTTAAAACGTAGTGTTTTAAATATTTTAAAAAGTATGTTAAAAACAATTTGAAAATAATTCAAAATTAACAATTCCACAACTTTAAGAAGATTTATGTAGTTTTAAATTTTATTAATTTTATATTAGCAACCACGGTAGTTAATTAATTACTTTTCAATATTTTCAAAAAAAATTTAACTTATAATATTTTTTTTTTTTTTAATTTATGATTTATAATTTTTAAATTCAATAATTTTCAAATTTTATAACTTTTAAATTAAAATTTTTAAATGTCCCTTTTTTTTTAAAAAAAAAGTATTATTATATTAAAACTTATAACTTTCAAATTAAAATTTATAATTTTTAAATTTTAATTTAGAATGATTTAAAAGTTTTAACTTTAATTTAAAACAAAAAAAAAATGTAGTTAGGAAAAAAAAAATTTAATATTTGACATCTGAACTTGTACTGTACGGAACAGACGATGCTATAGCTTAAACTATGTTTACCTTGTTTAAATCTGTTATTATCTTGTTGATTAGTTTTCATCTTACTGTTGTTGTATTGCTGTAGTTTTTAAGTTGTTGTTGATGACGTTGTTGGGCCAAATTTTGTAATGGGGTTGCCCGTTGTTGATGTTGTGACACCTTTGCTGCTTATGCTCCAGTGGTATTTGCTGTTGTTAATATCAATTGATGCGGCTGTTGGGCTATTAAATTTAAACTAGTCTAGGTCCGATGGTGTATCGGACACACCATCCTTGGGGTTAAATGGCTGATCCACCCCGGCAATACACATCCGTATTGCTTCTTCATTGATTCTTAATTATTTGTAGGGTTGAAAGCAATTTTTGTGTGTTTTAGAGAAGCCGGTGTATGTTACTACACATTTTTTAAAATTTTTGCTAACGACATCAGTATTTTTGTTTTCACTAGCAAACATATTGCATCTTTGTTTTTATGTTAGTTTTTTATTTCGTAATTTTTTTTCTTTTGTTTCCAATGCTAACAAATTCGGCACATCGGATTTTAATGCTTCCACTTGTTTTTATTTTTATTTTAGTTTTAAAATTTTTTTTTTTTATATTAAAATTGTATATATTAGTTTAGGCAAATATTTTAATATAATTATTCTTTAAGTTTCTATTTGTTTGTATTCAATTTAATTTTTAAATTTTATTGTTTTTTAAAAAAATTGTTTTTATTTTTAAGATATTAAAATTTTTTTAATTAAAGTTAACGTTTTTTTTTAATTAATAAATTTTTTTTTTCAGGGTTAGGTCCTGTTGGACCCAACCCTTTAAGTACTTTTTTTTTTTCACTATATCCGGCACGGTGGCGGGATCGCCATGTAGAGTAAAAACAATTATAGGTGTTTATCGTTTTGGCTCTAATGAGCGACTCTTTATTATTATCTAAAAATACTTAAATCTAAGTATAAAATAAACTTAATACTAGCTACAGCTAAAGTGTGGGAAATGCTTATGTTTGCATTAATCCACACTGTAGGTTACTTGTAGCATGGACATTCCATAGATTGTATGTTAATACTTCATACAATGTATGGGTGTTATATTGCCTGTCTACTACATGGCAATATACACTTATCAAACACGGCTTTATTTCGTAATGCAGTAAAGCCCCATTTTGAAAATGATATAAGGCCCCAATTAAAAAAAAAAAACAAAATTATATATTACTTTGAAATATTTCTTTATTCCTAATTAATACATAGTAAAAAGGCTAGAAAAAAAATTGCGCGATTTTTTTTTCAGCCTTTTTAAAATAAAAAGATTAATAATATTTAGTATATCAATACACTTTTTTTTAATATTTTTTAGTAGTATATCACAAAATAAAACTAAATTTATGAATCGTATAAGCGCACGCAGAAAAAACTTTATTTCGCGAAGTCGCCTGCCGCGTTCTACGGAGGAAAAAACCCTTAAGAGCGGCCGAAGGCCGCCACACAGAAAAACTTATTTTTACAAATTACTTGATGTCTTAAAAATATAAGATTTCAACGGATTCGACATCTGATTTGAAAAACAAGTTCTTCTGGGTGGCGGCCTTCGGCCGGTCTTAGGGGTTTTTTCCTCCGTAGAACGCGACAGGCGGCTTCGCGAAATAAAGTTTTTTTCTGCGTGCGACATAAAAGAAACTTCAAAATTACTACACGGTATAATCTCACTTACTAATAGCAAATAACTATTTACATTAATAACTTGATAATTCATGCAGTAATTATAACGGTTATTTGCTTATATTACTTAAAAATTGTGCTTTTTAAGAAAATGAAATAACACCCCAAAAATATTATTTGGGGACTTATTTCATTTCTCATATTGGGGCCTAATTTCATTATAAAATAAAGTCCCAAAAAAAAATTAAATAAAGTCCCAAAAAATGAAATAACACCCCAATTTTTTTTATCGAAATTTTTGGGGCCTTACTTCATTTTCGGTTTGGGGCCTTATTTCATTGGGGTCTTGTTTAATACCGCCTAAATAAACAAATATTGGTATTTTGTCCCATGTCTGGTATTGGCAAAATTGAAAACTTTTCAAGGCAGCGTTTAAGCCAACAAGTGTGAGCGTAGGTCTGAAATAATTAATTATATGACAAATTTCATTTGTGAATGATTGTGAAATGTAATTGACGCCGCCCATGTCTGCATTGTACATTATAGGTGTTCAGCGTTGTATGGCAATTTTTCAACCTGAGATGCAAAGTTAACGAATGGGCTTATTTAGTTACTTTGTATATGAAAAGATTTTAAATGCAGTTTGGTGCCGATTGGATAAATCAAAATCGATGTAGTGCTAGTGCTGTGGGTTTGAAACCCACTACGACACAAAGTAAAAAAATAATATTTTTATTTGAATAAAATCTTAAAAATAAAAAAAAATAGATTTTGAGAATTGTGTATGTATTGTTGATCTTTTAGCATGGCATTTCATTATGAATTGTCAGGTATAAGATCATAATTAAAATTTTACTATTATAAATAGAAAACGCTAATTATAAATAAATGTAAGAGAAGACGAAAAAAAATCTTGTGGGGACCAGCGTTTTATTTAAAAAAAAAGTTGTTAAGTCCTTATTGAAAAACCCTTTATCTTAAAATTATTTTCTTTTTTAATTCCATTTACAGTGCACCCACTGTGCAAGACTTATTGTCAAAAGTTTGGAATAACTTTTCTAGAAAAAAAAAATAATTATAAACAATCATTAATTCGTGTTCATTTTCAAAATAAAATTTTTATAAAAATGTGTTATTTTAGAAAAAAAAAAATAATTATAAACAATCATTAATTCGTGTTCATTTTCAAAATAAAAATTTTATAAAAATGTGTTATTTTAGTACACATAAAAGTCGTCCAAAAAAGATAAAATTTAGTTTTTGCGATATTGGCCTATTGAATTAATACCTAAAAATTATACGTGTCAAGTATCAGCTAAATTGGTCAAAATTAAAGCACTCGCAGAAAAAGTTAACTTTAAGAATTAGAATTTATTCTCCCAAATATAGGGTTGACTTTAATTCATAATTGCCACAGTGTTCTTTTCGAGCCATATATTTTTTACTGCATAAAGATTAATTAATTGGTTGGAAAATCTTAAAATAATTTAACACCTTGTCAATAAAAAAATTGTGCAAAATAAATTTTTGTCCTTTTTTGATGGGATATTTTTAAAGAATATTTAATAATATAAATAAAGTCTATTCTTTTACATTTTTTTGATGATTATGTTGATATAAAAAACTGAAGATATATTTGATTGCAAGAAATTAGTTCATCGATTGTAAGGGAATGTACCCTAATGTTGTCATACAGCTGGTATTTGGGCTATAAAAAAAAAATATGCGAAGTATTCCAAATGCAATTAGTTGTAGGTCAACTATTTAGCCATTTATCGACAATACATCATTTTCTTGACGGGATTAATTTAAAAAAGTTATATATACCAATTTGCAATACAACTCAAAAGGTCTACAACATGTACTCCAAAGAGGACCTTAAGTAAAAAGATCTTTAGAAGCATATAAAATTGTTAGAAAATTATGTAAAATCGGAAAAAATTTATATTTAAATTAAAAGTTTTCTTTTAATTTTGCTGATTAAATCGTTGTACGTATAGTTTAAAACTGCAAAAAGGGTAATGCTAACGTTTTTAATTGCGGTAAACAAACGATTTTTTTTTTTTTTTTGTGAAACATATTTAAAAATTGTCCAAAACAGATAAAAGCAGTTAAAATGAGGCTTAGACTAGAGTAAAAAGACTAAAATTAGGAAATTTAACTAAAATTTTTTATATGAAAACTTTTTGATCAAAGTTCAACACTTTTTTGTAAAATTTGTTTATTTCACGAATTCCGCGACTCCGATTTTAGTTTGGTTTTCGTAATAGTAATGTACGTCCAAAAATGTATTGGAATTGATGTGTCGCTATCAAAATCGTTATTTTTTATTTTTTTCTAATTATTTGTTATTTTAAATTTAAATAAAATAAGTAAGAATAAGTAGGGACAACTTTGAAACTTCAATTTCGATCTGCCACGTCTAAACAAAACTTTTTTTTTGAGATTTTTATGACAGGTCATATTTATTTTCATAATGGCATATTTTAGTGGTTATGGATAAAGTGAATTCCAATTTTTTTTTTTTTTTTTGGACTACCTTAGTATACATACAACACATCTTTGGTAATAAGAAATTATGATCAGCATCAAGTCGAGTCGTTTTTAGTTATCGCATTGTAACAAAACTCTTTACATAAGATGGCAAGTTGTATATGGTGCTTATAAAAGTTTATGATAGAAAATTAAATTCAAATTAAAATGTAGTAAATTGAAATAAACAACTCTTTTAGCAACATCTGTTGTGATTGTATTGTGAAATAAGTTGAAGTCATTTAAAAACTGGGGTAAAATATGAAATAAGGTAACATGTTGTCTTTACTGTAAAGATTTGTTTAAATAACACAGGAGGACTTTTAAAAATGAAGAAGGTTATGACCAACCACCAATATCATATATTTCAGGTACGCTGATTTCAATAGCATACTTTTTTCGATCATTCGAACAGTAAGCAGTACACTAAACCCGGTAATTAGTGATTTTTCTTATTTTTACAAATATTTACGGTTTAAACGAGTTATATTGCTAAACTGGCAAGCGACTTTTACAAATGGTCATGCAGTTGAAACAGCCTATTACGAAGATGTCTTTCATCAGGAAAACAATTATTTTAATATGATGCCTCATATGCAAAACTCTGGATTTGTTAAATATTTTATATGTCAGCATTGTTTCCCGAGATAAACCCAGACTCTAGTATACCATTGGAATACCGCTACAATACTGCTAGAAAACTACAAACATGTTAATATCTTTAAATCGGATGAGAATAAAAAAAATGGCGAGCAACCCAAAATCTATATGTAAAAATTTCACCTATGTTTGGTGATAATATTGCCGCCCCTGTGGGTTCAAAATCAAACTGGAAGATTCAAAATCAAAACTTAAGCTCGATATTTAGTCACTTATATCTGTTACAAATTTCATTGCAATCGGATAACTAAGTAAGAAAAGGTCGAATTATTTCCAAAAAAACAAACAACACAACAATACCAAGTCATGACCGTTTATCGATCACACCCAAGTATGGAATCGAATGTATTGCCATACTGTTATTGTATATTGTATATTATACTTAGAAGTGACAAACACTAACAAACACAAATATTCTATTTTTAGATGTTTTTTTTTTTATTTTTCTAATCTCATCCGTCTACTTCACAACGTTACCAGATTGACGTATGGTTTTTACGTTTAGTGTAGCCAACTTTGCGTTTACGTTGAGACATATTTACAGGGTAAATTTTAAAAAGTATTTTAGTACAGTGTTATTATAACGTCATATAGACAGTCGCAATTATTTTTTTTTTATTTAATATGCATTTGACAAATGTAATTTAGAAAGGTTGTGGTTAAAAAGAAGAATAAACTTTTTTCTCTAAAAATTATAAACACTATCAATTTTCAAATCAGACTGGACTAATTTCTGCCCTTTTATGGACAGGCTTCATTATTGATTTTCCATTTTTAAATTATATTATTATTTGTGTCTTATAATTGTCAGATTTTCTCTATATGATAAATTTTTCAACAACCTGCTGGCTATATATAAGAATCAAACCTGCGGTTCTTCTTACATTACAAACGTAACAAGTCATTACCGCTTATCGATAACACCCAAGTATGGTCTCGAATATAATGTAGCTAAATTGCAGTTTTCTTTCCTATTAGCTTTTCTGTTATTGTATATTATACTCAGAAGTGACAAACACTAACAAACACAAATATTCTATTTTTAGATTTTTGTTTACTTTTCAAATCTCCTCCATCTCTATATATATATTATATATTAGAGGGTTTACGATGTTTGATAACTTAAATTTTAAGTATATTAATTTTTCCTCTTCAATCACTTCGATATTTGTCATAAAACCGTAAGTTTCTCGGCGAGAACTCAAAACAGTTTTGGCGCTTGTTCCTAAAAAAAGATTTCATACTTTTAAAAGAATGTGAAAGTTTTTTTCGATTCAATCTTTTACCAATTACCGAATACCTATTTTGATGCAAAACATGTTAAAAACTTTAAAAACACTTGACATTTCAAGCAACAAATAATATCATACACTGAGAGAATTACCCTTCATAATACTAATAAAACCAGTCAATAGTATTTTTTTCGTAGATTCAATGAATAATTTTAGTATATCCAAGAAGTTTTATTAATATTAAGAAATTTTTAATAAACTTTTTATCATGAAATTTTATAGGTTCTTTTAAAGAAAATTCATTTGATTTCATAAATGAAAGTTTTCTTTAGAGCTATGAATTTATTTCAAAGACTTAATTTTTTTATTCTTTCATAAAATTTCATAAATTTCAAAATTTAGCTTTAAGAAATAGTTCTCCAGCGTTCAAAATATTTTGCAAAGTGCTTTATTATTTCAATGTAGTCTTTTATTAGTTTTAGACTTCTTCATTGGCTTAGTTCCAATGCATATTTCAAGACATTCATGAAAAGTTTTAAAATTATATGAAACTGTTTCATAGAAAAAAAAACATTTGCTTCATTGTCGGAAGGATTCATAACTTTAATGAAGATTTTCATTAATTCTACAAACATTACATAAACATTAACTTTAACTTTAATGAAACCTGTTTCATAGATTCTATGGACGAGTTCCTGTGATAATTATCATTAACCCTCTAACCGGCAAGACCGTCTTAAGACGGTCTTCCGGTTTTGGGCTCCACTGCTGTACTATAAATTTTATCGCTCCAAAAAAGTGAAAAATGTCATTAGACAACATTGTTTTACATTTGTTATACTCCCCAACACTCACTGACAAGTAGTTTGTCAGCTGTTATCAAAGAAGTGCAAAAAGTCAACAAATTATCATGGAAAATTATTTCGCAAAATTTATTTTTCGCAACTATTAAAAAAACACACTTAAAAAAAAGTGATCGACTCAAAAATTTTATGGTAAGTAGATAACATATTGTATTTGAGTTTTATTATGTATTTGAAGTGGAAAAGAAAAAAAAAATGTGCTTTCTAAACTTAATAGTAAAGGCCGTCTTAAGACGGTCTTGCCGGTTTGTGTGTACAAAAATTTCCCTCTCTTTTAATTGTTGGTTTCACACTTTGTCAATAAAATCATTATTGTTTCTTTATTATTTTATTAATTTCATCCTTTTATTTAACTCGTGTTAGAGATGGATCTTTCTAAACGTTCTTATAAGAAAAAGATCAATTTGGAGGATATGTCTGATGAGCAATTGCTCGAGTTCATGAATGCTGTAGAGAGTTCTGTAGAGAGCACAGATGAAAGTTTTGATAGCGATGACAGTGTTGGTGATCGCACATATGTTTTGGATAATATCGAGGCAGATACACTGCCAGAGAATACAGAACAGGCCATAGCAGAATGCGTTCTCAATATGGGTGTAGCTGAGACCACGGATGCATTTGTAGAGGGAATACATTTTTCTCTGAATTTCAGCACAATGGACATACCATCGGCTTATTCGACTTTAGTTAAAGATGAATCAGCGGTAGAAATTGTTCCGACACAAGAACCGTCGGCATCAACTGCAACGAAAGTAACCACCAAATGCAAAAGACCCAGATCCCCATCGCCAACAGCTGAAGCTACTGGACAATCAGTTCAACCTTGTCCTGGAGGGTTCATTGGAGGTATGACACTAATTAACTTAGTTTATAAGTATTTATTTTCTCTTTTTTATAATCAGCTCTGAATGTAATATCTAAAAACTCGGAAGAGATGTCAAAATTGGTATGGCGCAAACGCTCGATGTGTTTACATGTAAACGAGGTAGCCTTTCGAGGCGATTCGTCACTTTCATTGGCCTTGGAAGAGCTCAAAACACCAATGGAATTTTTTAATTACTTTTTCACTGATGATATTATTAAATTGATCGTTGTAGAGACAAATAAAACACAACACAAATTCCACAGAAATAAGACATTATATCGGCATAATGTTATACATGTCATTATACCGCTTTCCTAATTTAGAAAGCTATTGGGGGAAGAATGCCGTCTTGCCGATTCAAAAGTGTATGAAGTCCAAACGATTTCTTTTTATCAAGAAATATCTATCATTTCAAGATGAATCACAGCGAATGAGGAAAGGTGAAGCGGGTTATGACCCATTGTTCCGCAGCCGCACTTTGGCCAAAAAAATAAACGACCGATTCGATTCAATACCAAAAACGGCTAGATTATGCGTCGACGAACAGATGTGCAGCACAAAGACAAAACACCATCTCCATGCCCAATAAGCCGCATAAGTGGGAGATCAAATTGTTCGTGCTTTGTGATTCAAACGGTTTTGCCTACCGTTTTGTAATCTAGGTCCGATACACCGGACCTTGGAGCTACATAAAATGTGGTAGTTCGTAGGGCCTGTAGGGCGACCATCATATGCTCAAAATCTCGATGAGCCTTTATCACAACAGCCTGGTATATCAAGTGTTGGGAAAAGAGCTGTTCATCAAGTTGCTGATGTTCGGTTCGATGGTGTCGATCATTTTCCTGTTTGGATGGATAGAAAAGCAAAAAAAGTGTAAACATTGCAAGAAATCTGACACCCAAGTCGTTTGTTCCAAATGCAACCTGCATTTATGCGGTCAAGTCGATAAGAATTGTTTTTGGGACTACCACCATCGTAAATAATAAATAATTTAGCTAATTTTCTTCCTTTTTTTCAATAAAACTTTTTTTTGTATATAAAATTTACCGGGATGTTTTATTACACGCAAACCGGCAAGACCGTCTACAGACGGTCTTCACTATTTTTTACCTGGTGTTCGTTCAGAATGTTGTTTTTACCTGAAAATTAAAACTTTAGTTTCTTTTGACTATATCTACTTGAAAAAAAAAATATTGGCTTGATCCGATCATTTTTACGGTCTTGCCGGTTAGAGGGTTAAAGCTGTGAAAAAATCATTTATGAAGTTAAGAAAATTCTCTCAGTGCAGCAATACAAAACGTACACACACAAAATACGGAAAGACTATTAATTATATACGATGAGTTCCTTTAAATTTTAATTTTTATTGTTTTATGTTATAATTTTCTTATGCATTTTTATTTTAATAAAAACATGAATAAAAATATTAAAAAAGTTATTTTTTTTGTTTTTTGAAAAAAAGTTTTATTTTTTATCAACGAAATATTTTATTCAGCTAAAATAAAAAGTTTTGGAAACAATTAAATAAAAATCGGTACAAATGTATGGGAAATCGTTTCGACGAAAACCGGGGTATTAGTCTACAAAATAAAGTACATGGATCAACTATATGGTTTCCATAGCTTTTGATTACGAAAATTTAGTGCGTGAGCATAAATTCATGAGCGTGAGTAAATCATTTCTGGTCGTGATTGAAATTCAATTTAATCACTCGAAGTTTGCTAAATGTATTAAAAACATTTTTAACCTACTGTAAATTGTGCGTGACAAAATTTTATGTACGTGAGGTTAAGTGTTCAAAATCACTCACGCAACCATCTCAGAAAGCAAACACAATACATCAACAAAAACAATAACACCAGCACCAGCACCAAAAATATTGAAACAGACAATATTTAATCACGACAAATGTAATTACCGGTTTTGATCAATAAATTACAACCAGGCTTTTTGTACAAAAACGAAAATAACAAAAAAAAGTTATACGCATTGTCTCGGCTTTTTTTTTTGTAAATACAAACTGACATCGTACACTTTTTTAAAACCTACAAAACTAAACCCAACTATAACTACACTCTAATTAATTTCTGTTGAAATTTACCCAACTTATAGTAGGAAACCATAGTCCTACTATTAGTTGGGTAAATTTACTTTATGTATGTAAATGAAAAAAAATACACACATTACGTGTAAGTTGGTCAACAAAAAGTGTGTAAATTTACTATGCAAGTGCGTAAAAATGTAATTAAATTTAGAAATAAATGAATAATTTTACTGAATTTTTGAGTAAAAAACATGCTTTACATGTAAATATACGGATAAAATGCGTAAAAATACATTTTTATATGCGTAAAAAACCCCCTAAAAATTCGTGTACATATTTACCTTGCGGTAAGAAAGAAAAACAGACCACAAAATGTTTCAAATAAAACCAAAAATAAATTTTTAGAAACAGTTTTATTAATATTTTGTATAATAATAAATTTAATAATAAAATATAAATACATATAATATAAATATTTGTATATAAGTGGTTGTACATATACAGAGCTTCAACGATTGAATTCTATTTTGAAAAAATCAAATCTGATTTTTTTTAAATCTAATGATTTTTTTCTTAATCAATCGCATTCTTCATTCTTTGGAATTTCAATCAATTTCGCTCATTCGATATTATCAATTATTGAATTCAATCATTGGGAATTCAATCGTTGGGAAGTCAATCCTTGGGAATTCTATCATTGCGAATTTAATAATTGGGAATTCAATCTATTTTTTACTTAATCGATTTACAATTTGTGAATTGCCGAAATCGGCGAAACTGAAAAACATCGCCAGAATTGAAAAAAAAATCGCTAAATTGAAAAAATGTCGTTAAATTGAAAAAAATCCCCAAAAATTTAAAGCAATCTTCAAAATTGAAAAAATCGACAAGAATGTAAAAACACTTAAATTGAAAACAATCGACAAAATTTAAAAAAAATCTCCATAGGTAAATTTTAGCGATTTTTTTTTTATTAATTTTAATGTTTTTTTTTTAATTGTTTAATTTTTTTAAAGATTTTTTCAATTGTAACGATTTTTGACGATTTTTTCAATTTTTCAATTTTGGCAATTTTTTCAATATTGGCGATATTTTTAAATCGATTGAGTAAAAACCGACTGATTGAGTAAAAACCGACTAAATATTATATTTTGAAAATATTTTTCAACAATTAGGCTGCAAGCACTTGGAAATAAACGTTTTTGGTACATTAGGAAGTTTTGTAATTCACTATCACAAATACTGCATTTACAATTTTTTTTTCATTAAAATTCTCAATAAATTAAATTTTTTAATTTGCTTTATTTTTTTTTTAATTTAAAAATGTCAAAGTATTTATTACTATTATAAGTTAGTATATTTACAAACTTTGTGCGTAAAAATTTTATTTAACAACGTGTTTAATTGTAAACACATAATTGGTAAAAATACTGTAAGTGTGTATTATTGTATGTAAAAGTGTGCGCAAAATAGTTTTACGCATTTTGATGTATAAATTTACCGAATTTGCGTAAAGTTTGCATGCAACTTTACTCGTTTTATAGTAGTAAATTTACAATCATTTGTTAGAGTGTATCTTAATAAGCGCAGCCCATTAAATGCGGAAAATGTCCCAGTTTTGGACCTTTTTAAATAAATGATTAAAAATATTTATATTTATTTTAAACAAAAAAAGTATTTACTAAAATACCTGAAGTTTAAGGTTCCATCATAAAAGTTTTACTTTTGAAAATTTAATAGAAAAAAAAAACATTTGACAGAGTGATATATACCCTGCTGCACAATGGGATGGATGCCATAATAAGCACTTGAATGGCAAAGAATTTTAGTTTTTTTTCACTTTTTGCAACAGCAGCAAAGATTTTATAACTTTGACAGCTAACTACAAAAAAAAATATAAACAACTTAGATGATTGTTTTTGACAACTAGTGATGCAGAATTTTATCCATTTTTACCCGTTACCATAAAAACTTGATTTTTAAATAGCAATTAATCGCCACTTTGATTTCATTTGAACCCATAGTGCGCCATACTACTCTATGAACATTCTTTATGGAAAATGTATCCTTTTGTCTATGACACTTAACAAGGGCACTAGAGAAAATGTTAAAGCAAAGAAAACCAAGTGTTTGGTAATCTTGTAGTTAGTACACAAGATAGTTTAACCTTTCATTTTTATCATAGTTTTTTATATACGTACGATAAATATTTAAAGACACGTTTTTTAACTTTATTCTTTTCGTTTCTTGGAAAAGAATTTCTGCTGTTCTTGAGGCACTTGTACCTTCATTATCATCATCTTTGTCGTCATTAGCAGTATCAACATAAGCAACGTTTACCTTGTTGCATATTTTGAGAAATATTTCTTTTCTTTAAACTTGGCTTTATTTTTTTTTTTTTGCATTTTATGTTATTTGCACCAGAAACTAGTTGTTAAAATCATCCTTTTTATGTTTTCTAGGTCTTGGCATTTCGACTGCGTCATTTACATAATATATAAAAACGAATATTTTTTTACATCACTAGATACGATACAACAACTACACTGCAATAAAAAAAAGTGTATAAAATTTACAGAAAAAAAACTGTAATTGTTATAGAAAATTTTGCTAATATTAAGCCAGAAGATCGTTTTGCTAATTTTAGTGAATATAATTTTTTAGTAAAGTAAAAGTAGTTAAAAAAAAATTAGTTCAAGTTACAAATTTGAGTAAAATTTTATTAAACTCTTAATGAAAATTGATTTGATAAAATCAACCAAATTTTGTACTAAATGATAATAAAATTAATGTAGTAAAAATAATTTGTAAAACTTACAAAAAAATAAATTAAATTAAAATAAAAAAACAAGATCGAAATAAAACTTCTGAAATCTATCAAAAAATTAACTATTTAACATATTTGTATAAATTTTAACATAAAATTTGGAAAATTATTTTAGACATTGCACAGTGGTACAATTTCTTACTTAGTGGAACGAATACAATGAAATTTGAAACAGGTATAAGTGACGTAATGTCTTAAGTTTTGATTTTGAACCTCGCACGCCCCCAGGGGCAACAATATGACCATTCAAAATAAGGAACTTTTTGCAAATAAAATTTTGAGGCTCGCCATTTTTTTGTTACTAATCCGATTTTCCAAAAATGTACATATTTGTAATCTGCTAGAAGAGAAAAACATGCTTACACGTGTGGGCTGTCTGTACTAGTTCCCGAGATACTCCCATTTGAAAATGTGAAATTCCAAATTTGGTCCGACCCAGGCCCAGTTTTTAGGGTGACGAAATCGGGGCCAGTTTCTTTTTTTAATATTAGTTATTTAACTGAAACGTTCCAATCTGTTTGTGCATTTTGGGGAAAAATTAGATTTATTTTTAACTTCTAGTTTAAACCAATACATTTTTTAAGTGGAACAAGATATTGAATTCATTTGTTTTATTTAATTAAGAATTTATTTTGTTAAATAACCAATATTTTATTAAAGAAATTGGTCCCGATATCGTCCCGCTATTCGCAAAAACCTTGACCTGAGTCGGACTGAAGATTTGAGTGATGCCAATGAAACAATTGTCTTGTCTATCATGAAAACTTATCAAACTTTTTGAAAAGCAACATATAAAATCTAATACAGCATATTATAATTTTGGACTTGAGGTAGAATAATATTCTAACTAAATATATGAAAATATAGAAAGTCCGAAAAAATAAATTTTGTATTTTTAATACAAAAATTAAAACATTTTTCCACCATATAAAAAATATATATTAACATATGTGAACTTTTTTACTACGTTAAAAAATGCAAAACTTTAATGCTAATTTGCAAAAAATCTGGCCCATAAGTGAAAAATCTGGAGACGCAATTGAAATCAGCGTTGCCGAAATATTTACGATCAATTGTCGGTACTCTTGTTTTCGATTTTAAGGGTTAATTTTGTGGCGCTGTTTAATACAAATTATCAACATATTTTGTAAATGATATATGCTAAAATAAAAAAAAAATTTTTTTGATATAATCTTACCTTGAATAAAATTATTTTCGTAGAGTTTATGAAGCTGTTTTTTTTTTGAAATGATAATAATCTATGAAATATTTTTTTTTTAATTTTTATGTAACTCTTAGTAGTATTTGCGAAAACTTCTTAAATATTATGAATAATTGGTTACAAACGATTTATGAAACATGCTCATTAATACGATAACACGTTTTTCCCTGAGTGTAGTTAACATTATAGTGCATAAATAAAGCTTAACTTTTGTCCCTGTCAAGCAATTTTTTATGTATTTTTGTATTTTTTTTGCTAATTTTAGAAAATCGGCTTGCAAAATTAGTAAAATGATATAAAAAAAGTTTAGTAAATTAAATAGTAAAAAAATTAGTTATTTGTAAAATAACAAAATTAAAAAATGCTACTAAAAAATAACTTTTAACTAAAAATTAGTATAATTGAGGGGCTTATTGTAAAAACATGATAAGGCACATTTCAGTTTTAGTTTGTCTTCGCTTTTTAAGGTAAAAAAATGGAAAAAAAAAATATGAATTTATCAAGACGTTAATACTCCAGGAACTTTTAATAAGTGTTTAAGCAAGACTTCTTTCAAATACTAAACAATGGAGGTCTAGAAAACCATAAAACAATAAATGTGGCTTATCAAGTTTTTACAATAAACCCTTAAATTATAGTAAAGATGTGGTGAGGTCGTGCTATTATTTCAAACAACAATGGTTAGTTTGTAAGTTCTACTACTACATGTTGTATTATATTTTTGAATTTCAAAAGAAAAAAAAATTATCAAAAAAATATATGAGAAAATCTACGGAACCATACGCTTCCATGTAGCTCTGGATTTAAAAAATTTTAAGAACAATATATAATATTTTTCATTTTCATAGTATCATTTGTTTTGAGGCAACGAACTTGACCAGTCCAGCTTCCCTTATTTTAATATTTATACTGTTAATGTTTTCTACTCAATTAAAAACTACCACAATTTACCATAATTTTGCTTGTAACTTTTAAAAGTTTTTCGACTCTGTTAGGTATAACTTTTTCAGCATAAAATGAAATATCCTAAAACATTTGGTGGATGATAATCCTGATGTGGAAAAATCTTATACATGTTGAAAAAATATGTGCCCTCAGTAAGGGAATAAATGGTAGCTCTCCAAAATCTGTAACTATGTTTTTTCAATAGTGGTTAATGGTTAGCGCGTTGGACTGTTACACAGATGGTCCCGGGTTCAATTCCCGGTAACGGCAACATCAATTTAGAAAAATAATATGTATGAGTTTTCCATATCAAATGTATCGCAGAGCCCACCTTCGGTGTTCCCATAGCACTTAACCCCACCGAAGTAAAATAATGAATCAGGGCTATGAACCAAAAAGCTTCAATTAGTTCGCCAACTCTACATCTGGTGGCGAGCAACAACTGTTCTAAGACTTATCATATCGCACAATTACAGTGTAGCCATGATTGAAGCCCTTTATCTTTCCGCATCTTTCATCTCTCCTCTCTCCCCATTCCAAAGAAAGCAACACATTAATAAATACGAAAAATTTCCTGAGTGTTGCATCTCTTAAAAATAAATATAACTTTTCAGCGAGTTACCAAATATCCAGTTCCTCGCTTTAGTGGTTTATGCACGCCGCCAAGGGGGAGACTTTCCCCTTTTAGCCCCTTCACGTAGAAATTTCAAAAAATTCTCTCTATAGAATACAGAATACAGATGTCTTCTCATGATAAGGTACCCATATACTAAACCTCAAGTTCCCCGCTTTAGTGGTGGGCCTGGCCCAAGGGGATCACTAAATTTTTTCAGAGTCAAAAAGAAATGTTATTTTTATGCAATTTGTTTTTAAATGCATGACAACATTGCGGACAGTCCCCAAAGTAAGCAAATGTCCCTAAACTATGCGGGGGAACGAGACATTTATTCGTTCCCCCGCATAGTTTAGGGACATTTGCTTACTTTGGGGACTGTCCCCAAAGTTTTCGCGCCTTTTCATACATCTATCGTATTAGATGAGGACAATTTTATCTATACACTGAATATTTCGGCGACAATTTTGGGCGTGTCCCTAAAGTATGCGCTGTGCATACATATATATATATATATATATATATATGCACAGCGCATAGTTTAGGGACACGCCCAAAATTGTCGCCGGAATATGCGGTGTATAGAAAAAATTGTCCTCATCTTATACGCTAGATGTATGAAAAGGCGCGAAAATTTTGGGGACAGTCCCCAAAGTAAGCAAATGTCCCTAAAATATGCGGGGGAACGAATAAATGTCTCTAAACTATGCGCTGTGCATACATATATATATATATATATATATATATATATATAATGTAAATCATGTGCACTAGGTCACATTCACGCTTAACGACATCAAGGTTGCGTGTGGATATGTGAACACGCGGCCCGAACGAGTACTCAGGTCGTGTGCACCGGTGCCACACATGGCGCTAAATGTGTTAATGAAATTTGAAGTAATATCTACAAGCTCGGACATGTGTGATCGCACATCAAAATGCATGCACACGTGTGATCATGTATGTAGATATTACCTCAAAGTAGAAAGTCACTAATATATAAATTGTATTCAATTGGTATTTCCTACAAATTTTTAAAAATATTGGAGGATATTTATACAGATACAAAATCCACTGTATGGAATCGCGAAGAGTTATCTGAGTATTTTCAAACAAATTCAGGTGTTAAGCAAGGATGTTTACTATCCCCACCTTTATTTTCGCTTTATATTAACGATTTACATGACTCCCTAGGTGGTGGCATACTAGTAGAAGGTATAAATATCCGGCTACTTATGTATGCGGATGATATAGTCATACTGGCTGAAGATATATGTACTTTACAAGAAATGATATTTAACCTGGAAAAATATTGCGATTTATGGAATCTAGAAGCTAACTTAAATAAATCGGAAATAGTTGTATTCAGAAATGGTGGGGGACTAACATCACAAGAAAAATGGCTGTTTAATGGAAACTTTATTAAAATTACCAATGAGTAATTCTTACACCAAAAATGAAATTTATCAAACATGTGGAAAGTAGAAACACCCAGGCAAAAACAGCTATTAACTGTACTTGGAAAAACTTTATATCTAACAGACACATTAAATTGAGACAAAAGTGGAACCTTTTCTAAGCTGTATGCAGGTCGATTCAAACATATGCAGCTCAAGTTTATGGTTATGGGTATTTTGAGGAGATCGATGTACTACAAAGATATTTCCTGAAAAAAGTTTTAATGCTGCCTGATTTTACACCTAATTATGCTCTGATGCTTGAAACTGCCGCCGTAAACAACCATTTATATACATTAGAACTGCATCTGCTGTACATATCTAGAGTTATGTTTGAATACCCGGCCAATAGGTTACCTTTTCAAATTGCACATATACTTGCCCAAAAAAAATTGTTTTGCTTTAAAGAATTGCAAAAGGTTGCAGACAATCTAAATACTGCATGGTCCAGTACACAACTTAACAAACAACAATGGATCACTCAAAGTAATCAACTACTACATAGAATACAACAACATCAACTTAATCTGTGGTTACAGAATAAAGCTACAACCTCAAGAATATATAAAGATTTAGATTTCGAAAGAGGTTTAATATATTTTATTGACAACATGAATCAATCTAAAATAACGTGGGTCTTTAAAGCAAGCTGTGGTCTTATTTAACTAAATTACAACACTTTCGGGGCGACAACTGAGAATAAATTATGCAAGCTTTGTAATATGGGTACAATAGAAACATTTGAACATTTCCTAGGTGTTTGTCCAGTTCTCAAGGAGTTCCGAATTGCTAATTTTGAGAAACCGAATTTACTTTACACTGAAATGATTGATATACTTAATGGTGGAAAAAATACAGACTGGAAAAAATTGGTTGATTATCTAAAGTCAGCATTACAATACAGAACATTTTTAATACAAGATTATAATTAAATATTTTGTTAAAAAATTTTAAAGTTTATTTTTTAAGGTTATCGACAGGCGTTCTATAAAAACATTGTCGAATATTACTTTCAATTTTCTAATTTTCAATAAGAATTTATTTTATAAATTAAGATGAAGTTTGTAAACAAAAATTTATTGTAAATAAAGAAAATCTTACTACTACTATTACCTAAAATTTCGTTAAAGCATATGTAATGTACATTGAAATATATTTAAGCATGATTGAGACTTACCTATCCATGCATGCATGTTTATGATCATCTACAAACATGCATTGAGCATTTATGGGTCCATATATGAAAATTTTTACCTGTGATATTAAAAATCATATAACTTGAATTAAAAGTTTAAGCTCTTAGTTTCAAAGTAATTATTTTAAATTTGAAATTGAATTTAAAATTTTAATTTAAGAATTAATCATATAAACGAACTACTGCTAAATGTTTCTAAAGCATCAACACTTGTTACTGGAACTTCTGATTTTACAACAAAATTGTTAAAGAACAACATGAATAGATTATTGTTGGAGGAATATATTTGTATGTTAGAAAATGTTTCCTTGCGTGTGCTACAGAAATTTGCATACTACATGAATTATTTTTACAACAAACCATAACTAATTTTAAACAATTTACATTTAAGTGACATCAGCAAATTGAAAATACAAGAAAAACAAAAAAAAAAAAAATATAAATATATACTCGTATATTAGACCGACTCACGAAAAAATGTACCATGGTATGTTTTATGATAATTCCCAAAATATTTTGGGATCCCGTGAGCTGGACCGTTTTCAAAAAAGGTCTGTTTTTCTTTTTGCTCTTCATAGAATTTTGTATTTTGACTAAAGTCAACGTATACAATATTAATATCATATGAAATGTTTTTTTATCATACATATCCTTTTTCATGGCTATTCTGTAAATAACGTATTTTTTAAGTTTTTTGTGTTGAGATTTTTGTTATTCTAATGTCAAATTGATATATATTAATCTTTAGCCATTTTAAGTAAATACGTGTGTCATTTTAAGTAAATACGTGTGTTTTTTTAAATTCGCACTAATTTGTGTTTTACCAACAACGTATTATGGTGGGAAAACTATGTTTTTATTATATACTCATGGAAAAAAACCTGTAAAAATAGCAAACAAAAGCTACTAAAAATTAGTTAAAAATGAGATCGTCTAAGAAACTCCTAAAATTAGCAGATTTGAAATGAAAATGATAATTTACTTGAATAAACGTCACTACATTGCTAGGTCTGTCAAAAAAACAGAGTAGTATTTGGAAGATGACAAAGCCAATTGTGACAATTTTTTGTTGTTGTTTTTGTTTTTTCTTTGATATTTTAAATTTTGACAAGAAATTCTCATTGAGTTTGTGATTTAACATAACAAATATCTCTAGAAATTCTAATAACAAAGTCCCCTGAAGATTTCCTTGGGCAGGAATGAAATCCGGATAGGGACACGCCTACATCAGATTGCTTTTCACAATTTGTTAAATAAGTTTTGGGACTTTAGCACATTTAATTACTATAAATGCAATTAATGTTTATCCCGATGAAAATAAATTTAAATAACAAATATGCAGGTGCTTGTGCAAATTTAAATGTAACTGACACTAATAGAAAACATATGATTTTCTATTGTTGATTTACTTGAATAAACGTCACTTCATTGCTAGGTCTGTCAAAAAAACAGAGTAGTATTTGGAAGATGACAAAGCCAATTGTGACAATTTTTTGTTGTTGTTTTTGTTTTTTCTTTGATATTTTAAATTTTGACAAGAAATTCTCATTGAGTTTGTGATTTAGCATAACAAATATCTCTAGAAATTCTAATAACAAAGTCCCCTGAAGATTTCCTTGGGCAGGAATGAAATCCGGATAGGGACACGCCTACATTAGATTGCTTTTCACAATTTGTTAAATAAGTTTTAGGACATTAGCACATTTAATTACTATAAATGCGATAATTGGTCAAGTTCGCGGCCATACTTTATATTTCTTTATAAGGATATAGAACTAACAAATAATCTATAGAGTTTTTGTTTTCAAATTTATTAATTGACCACTTTCAGGAAAGTGTTGATAGATCTATTTCGGGAAATTTCTAGGTTTCCATCATCAGAACACGTTTTGAAAGAAGTGACAATCATATGCAAACATCAAACATCAAACATTCATATAAGCTAGTTATCCCACTAAATGAGAACTAATATATGAGCTCGAAGTTAAAGATTATCACCATTGATCAGAAGTGGTCGATTAATAAATTTGAAAACAAAAACTCTATAGATTACTTTTTAGGACAATATCCTAATAATGAAATATATGGATATGGACATGGCCTCGAACTTGAATAATTTTCTTCAATTTAGTTATTATTTTCATATTCATTGCACAATTAAAGGTCGAAAAAACATCATTTTCATTTTTAATAAAAATTATACCAAACTTATAAAATTTAAGCATGTTAAAAAAATTAAAATTTTATCATTGTACATAAACTAAATTGTATCATTGTCTTAAACTTGCAAATCCACTGAAAATGTCCTGAAATATTTGGTAAAGAACTTCAAGTTTTTCTTAATTTTCCTCATGCCTTAAATACCAAAGAATAAAAAAAAATCTTTATATAAAAATATGTTATTAACATTACTACTGAAGAATTTGCAATTTCTTGCAGAATCTGTTTTTGTAATATATACTTATTTCCTAATAGATTTAGTTACGCTGAGCCTTAATCTGGTACGCTGAGTCTTTTTTCTCATTTGTAATTTTTCAAATATCGCAGTTTTTATATTTACCTTAAATACATAATTACTTTTGCTACTTTTACAACCAACGACTACAACAGTTGTTGTCATTCATGCTTGAGTGTCAGGTAAAATGTTGTCAATATTGCATTGGCTTCCGTTGGTTGCTCTTGTCTTTGGCGTGGTGTAGAGGGTGTAAGTGTCAATTTCAACAATTGACAATCATTTTGTAGCGATTATATTGAATTAAGCTTAATAAAATTTATAGATCTCTAAAAAGAATGGCAAGTGGGGTCGAATATGTGATGTTTAAAATGGTATAGCAGGTATCCAAGAGATAATGTTAAAGAAATTGATAAAAAGAATATTTAGGAAAGGAAAAGAAAGATAGTCTGCAAATCTACAAACTAAATTATAAGAGCACATTGTACCACATGGCGTATGATTGTTAATTTTATTTAATTAATATTACACATACGCACAGTGGTCAGTTTCCTACATACGTTTTAATTTCTGCTTGTGTGTGTTAAATACTAGGGAACTCAAATTACGCGGGTTTGGTTTTGTTCGAGTAAACGAATAACTCGATTTTAAGGTTTTTAACTTACTAGATTAATCGGGTATGATTTTAAAATTACTCGAGTAACTCGAATTATTTCACAAATTTTTCCTTAAAATACACAATAAAACACAGAATAAATACAAAAACAGGAGTTCCGAAATGTATTTTTATCAAATTTAAAAATATACTTTAGGTTGAAATAAAAGGATATTCTGAATTAATATACAATTGAGGTGTTTTACTTTATTTTCAATGAAAATGAAAATTATTCAAGTTCAAGTCCATAATCTATATTTCTTTATATTGTCCAAGCAAATAATCTATAGAATTTTGGTTTTCAAATTTATTAATTGACCACTTTCAGGAATGTGTTCATAGATCTATTTCGGGAATTTTCTAGGTTCCCATCATCAGAACACGTTTTGATAGAAGTGACAGTCCCATGCAAACATCAAACATTCATATAAACTAGTTTTCTCACTAAATGAGAACTAATATATGAGCTCGAGGTGAAAGATTATCACCATTGATCAAAACATAAATTGAAAACTTGTTTCTTATGTGCAAGGTCACCTTTGGATATTCAATACACGTTTTTTTGTTTTTTCCTCCTTTTTATTTATTGTGTAGCAGATTTTTTTTACTAAATATTAGTAATATAAGAATTTATTTAGTTATATTTGAGCTAAATTTAGTAAATTGAAAGTAACCAAATAATCTGCTAAAAGCAGCAAAAACATTTACCAAATATTATTAGGTAAATATTTTTGCCCATATCTGCCCTTATGAAATTAGTAATCTACAATTTTTTAGCAAAAATTTCTATTGATTTTAGCAAAGTAAACTGTTATTTGCATTATACTAAATTCGAGGTAAATATATCAAAAATTTGCTTCATATTACAGATTTTCTTTTGCTATTTTGAATTTACAGATTTTCTTTTGCTATTTTGAATTTACAAATAAATATTTACTAAAAGTTGTTGCTAATTTTACGGAGTAAATACTATATTTAATTAATTAAAATTCACTTCTAATATAACTAAATTTTGTAAAGTTAACAGATTTATTGTTGGTGTTCTTAGTTTATTAATATTTATCAAAATAATCTGCTAATTTTAGCAGTTTCTTCGGTAAGCTCATTTTCAACTAATTTTTAGTATATTCTTCTGCAATTTTTGCAGGTTTTATTTTATGAGTGTAAAAATATCGTTATCAAAATTTTTCTTTGGACAAGTACATCAGCTTTATGTGGAAATAATTTATAATTTTTTTAATTTTGTGCATTTTCTCCAGTCCTCTGGACCAAGTTTTGAGAAAAAGTTTTAATTAATTCAATCCGCAAAGGTGTTCGGTTTTTAGTTGATGTAAGCAAAAAAAAGTCCAATACACGATTTTTTAGCGGCATAACTTTTTTCGCGAATAAAAAAAAAATGTGTGCAGTTTCTTGTTTTTATATATATCGAGCCAAAATTGCTCCATTTTTAAACAAAAAAACTTAATTAATTTTTTTTTTTAATTCGCGAAAAATAATTATGCCGCCAAAAATTTTTTGTTTTATACCGAATCTTTAATCTTACATCAACTAGAAACTCAGCCGGCTTGCAGATGGGATAAATTCAAAAGTTTTGTCAAGATTTGGTTTAGATAAATATTGAAAATGCATCTAGTTTGCAAAATTTCACATTATTTCCTCTCGTCGATAATGCACTAGACTAGAGAACAATTTTAATACCGATATTGAACTGATTAGATTACGGTTTTCCCACCCTAATGAATTTTTGTTAAAAAGCGAACTGGTGCGAATAAAAATAAAACTGAAACATGTATTTACTTAAATCGACCAAATATTTAATATGTCCATTTGACATATAAATCACAAAAATCTCCTTACAAAAAATTTTAAAATCATTTTTTTTTATTACAGAATATCGCTGAAAGATGGATATGTCTGGACATGCTTTGACATGTTTCATACACCTTAAAAAATCCGTTAATATGATACTAATATTGCATTCCTCGTCTATAGTAAAAGAACAAAATTCTTTGAAAAACTAAAAAAATATCTTTTTTAAAAACGGTCCAGCTCACGGAATCCTATCGCTAGATACGAAATATTTTGGTAATCTTCAAAAAATATACCAAGGTACGTTTCAAGGGCTGAACAAACAACACTTTCTCCTCCCCCCAAACACCCAATATAAATATATATAAATATAAGGTGAGGCAGTCTAATAAAGGGTCCGCCAAATAACTTTTTTTTTTTGAAAATGCTATAAAAAAAAACTACTGAATATTTTCTCAAATTTCTTTTTTATTTGAAAGTACAATACTTCCGGTTAATAATGGAAAATAATTTCATTCAAATGGCTGCCTCGGCTGGCCATGCAGTAGCCTACACGATCGGTTCAATTTTAAGCACATTGTCGATTATGTGCAGCTGCATTTCACCAATGGCTTCACGAATATTGTCCTTTAAAGCGTCAATTGTCTCTGGCTTGTTGCCGTAACACTTATAGTCAGTTGGCTTCAACTCCTGAACCAATTGGACTTTGTATGGCGTCATACCAAGGTCTTTTTGCAAAATTCGTCTCAATGATGTCTCGAAATGTTCAATTGTTGAGAACGACGGTGAATTGATGTTGATGGCGCTTCACGCAGTCTTTCTGCCACAGCAGCAATATTCTCGGGTGTACGCTTTGTTTTTGGCTTTTCACGCTTTGGTTTATCGATGAGGATGCCAGTTTCTTTCACTTTTTTCACAAGATAACGAACATACGGAGCTGACGGTGCTTCTCTTCTTCCAAAATCCGTACGCAATTTTCGGACACATTCTGCAACATTACCATGATTTTCAAAGTAATGTCGCAATATTTCCCAGCGTTGTTCAAGCGTATACACAACCATATTCGTTCAGCGGAAGGATAAAACTAATTATCTGTCAAATCAGACATGAGCTAACTGTTACCATTCACGAAATAAGCACTAGTTGAAAAAAAAAAAACGTTAGATGGCGGACCCTTTATATATAACAACATTATCAACTTCAAGAGTTGATTTGGCAAAATTAGAAATAAACATTTATTTAAAAATCATAAAAATTTTAAAGGGGTGACAGGAAAAAAGTTCATTGGTGGTAACAGCTGTTTTTAAAAAATACAAAAAACTTTAGGTACTTTTACCACAAATTTTAGATAAGTTTTTCCAACTCATCATGTTTAACTTTTGAATTTATATTTTTCACAATTTATGCGAATATATGAGGTACTTTAAAAATTTTCGACACCTATTAACACTGACTTTATGTTACTTTTATTTCTCAACGTTTTTTAATTAAGTCATTAACGGCACGTAAAACACGCAGAGCAAAACAATAATGAATTTCATCAATGCTCGCCCAATGCAACAATTTCAGCAATATTTATGAAACATTTGATAAACAACGGGATTTTTAATGATCATGTATTGGTTTCTATGAACTTTTTTCTGCACAAAAATAGTGAAATTTTTACTAATTTCCTTCATATATATAGTGAAACATTTCATAAAAACGATGAAATTAATTTTGGTTTTAACGAAATGTTTTATAAACACGATGAAACGTTACATTGAACGAAGATCTATGAAACATTTCATTAATTGGATAAAGCTTTTCCTTTGAGTGTAGATCCGCTGGACATTTTTTTTACCAAACTTTTCAGATATATACAACAATGCTTTATTAAGTACGTTAGTTTAACTTAAAGCGCCCTCTAGTGAAAATATTGGCAAAAAAAATTTAAAAATTGAGAAAATATAAATCCTAGGCTGTTGAAGATTTTTTTAAAAATTTAAATTTTGTATAATTTAATAACGAATCTTTATTCAAAAATATATAAAAATAAAAATGTTTTAAGTTATCCGATTTAAAATTTGTTTTTGGAGAAATACTGTGGCTCATGACCATTTTTTAAAATTACCATATGACTGAAAACATATAAAATCAACCACTCGATTTGAATCACATATTCTGTTTTATGCCAAACTCGGTATAGAAGATATAAATCGTATAAATATAACCTCGACCAAATGTAGGGCAGCTCAACCCAGCGGATCTTGAAATATCGCGTGTAAAATATGAAAAATATGAAAAAATTTTAAAAAAGTAGTCGTACATAATATGTTATATATTTTTAACGGTTTAAGCTACGAGAGTCATTGATACCAGATTTTAAAGCTACTTGAGTTGTGGTTGTACTAGTGCACACTAGGTTGTCCCAAAAAAAATAAAAATTTGGATTTTCTCGTAAGATCTTTCCTAATTTGGATACTCATAAGGTAAAGTATTTTTGAGAATTTTATCAGATTTTTCGGAAGTGGTTTAGACGTCGCGCAAACCGATTTTGTACCAAAAATCGAGCTTTTTGGGCTTTTATTGAATTTTTCTTGAAAATTGCTAAAAAATCGGTAATTTTTCGGCTTCTGAGTAAATATTCTTAAAGAAAATTATCCGATCTTTAATTTTATGTGCATAAGTAATAAGTTTCGTCAGGGATTTTGCACATTTTGATACATTATATAACAATTTTTGTAAATTTTCAACAAATATGAAAAATAATGCTTTATAACTTTTAAAATTTGTATGAAGACTAAAAAATCTAATGATGCAGTTTAAAAGATTATGAAGTTTTAAATAAATTGGCAGAAAAAACAATATAATTTTCTCTTACCGTTCTCGAGTTATACCCTTTTAAAGCTTTGCACCCATTGTATGAAATTTTTAGTACTATAAGATTTGGGTATCCGATTTGTTGTAAACTTTAGATTATGAGATTTGAAAATGTATTTATTGTATGTCAAAGCTTAGTTTAAGTGTGCTCAAGTTGTGGACAGCAAAAAAAGTAGCCAAAAAGCCGTTATCACTAGGTGGCACTGATATGGCTCGAACTAAAATTCATGATTTATTGGATTTGGGGGAACTACATCCCTATTTTTGGCAGATAGTCTATAGGTTTAGAGATAACAAGTCACAATACAATTAAAATTTTTGTAAACTGATAAGTGGAGATACCAAAACTTTGCGTTTAATGCTTAGAAACCTAAATTTTTTTTTTTCTTCTTTATTTAAACAAATTTAGATAAGTTTTGCTTAACATTAACCTACAACTAGTCTCATTTAGTGACTAACTAGTAGTTCATTTATAGATATTTATAAACCTACATGAACCAAGTAATAACAACGAATTAGTGAAAGAAAATTTAACAGAAGACATGATTAAAAATAAACAAATTCTGTGTTTTATTACAAAAGCTAGCCTAACTTTTTTTGAAGCCTGCAACATTTCTACTGATTTTTTACAAACGGATCCAGAAAAATGGGAAAACAACAAATCATTTCAGGAAGCAAAACACAAAGTTCAACAATTGCAAGTTGTAAATGATGTCGCAGAACGTGGTGTGGCCTTGGCTAATAGTTATATCAATATCACAACTTCTGAAACAGACTTTCAGAGTTTACTGCAGGGGGTAGAGCAGCATCGCAAGAACTCTAATAAATGATTTATAACAAATCTATTTTTCTTTGTTTTAATATAATTGTTATGTATGAGTGGTAAGTAACTATTATTTTATTTGTAAAAACATTTTCTAAATCCAATTATTTAAAGTTTAAACCAATGCAAACCTAGTTCACACCTTATAGTATTATACATTTCATACAATGTGTACAAAGCTTTAAAAACGGTATAACTCGAGAACGGTGAGAGAAAATTCATTTTTTTTCTGCTAATTAATTTAAAATTTAATAATCTATTAAACTGCATCATTAGTTTTTATAGTCTTTATACAAATTTTAAAAGCTATAAAGCATTCTTTTCCATATTTGTTGAAAATTTAAGAAAAACCGTTATTAAATTGTCAAAATGTGCAAAATCATTGCCGAAACTTATTATTTATGCACATAAAATTAAAAATCGGAAAATTTTCTTTAAGCATATTGACTCAGAAGCTGAAGAAATATCGATTTTTTACAAATTTTCAAGCAAAATTCAAAAAAAGCCCAAAAAACTCGATTTTGGTAAAAAATCGATTTGCGCGACCTCTAAACCACATCCGAAAAATCTGAAAAAATTCTCAAAAATTCTTAGCCTTATGAGTATTCAAATTAAGAATGATCCCCAAAATTTTTTTTTGAATGGGACACCCTAGTGCACACGTATTATTAACTTCTTAACGGAAAAATGCATTGTTTTCAAACCGCGATTCAAAAAGCTGTATTTCAAAAAAACTGTATTTTTTTAATTTAAAAAAAATATATATGTTAATTATAACTTACCTTCCTATGTTGTGTCCAAATCTCTATCCTGAAAATGTGAAAAAATTCAACTAAAAAGCCAATAGCTCAGAAACATGCGGGAGTACCACATATGGAGTATGTAACGGTATAGAAAAATTATTTATAATTAACATATATTTTTTTTAAAATGTGGTTTTCTCACATTTAAAATACAGCGGTTTGAACCACGGAAAAAACAAGTATTCAATTTATTTTTTGATCAATGGTGATAATCTTTAACTTCGAGCTCATATATATATTAGTTCTCATTTAGCGAGGAAACTAGTTTATATGAATACTTGAGTTTTCCATGGGATTGTTACCCTCGTTCAAAACGTGTTTTGATGATGGAAACCTAGAAAATTCGCGAAATAGATCTATCAACACATTCCTGAAAGGGTCAATTAATAAACTTGAAAACAGAAACTCTACAGATTATTTGTTAGGACAATATCCTAATAAAGAAATATAGAGTATGGCCACGAACTTGAATAATTTTCATTTTCTTTCCACAGTCAAAAAAACATAATTTTTATTTTTAATAAAAATTATATCAAACTTTAATTTTTATTTTTTCGATAAATTATTTTTTTATGTAAATCTTTTTATTTTACTATAATCAGTATATTTTTTTAAGATTTTTATCCATAACTTTCTATCCCGTTAGAGCTGGAAGAGTGGAATAAATTATAATTATCATATATTTTTTTTGAAAATTTGAAAAAACAATTCTTTAAAATACAGTCTTTTAAACCGCGGATTTTACAAAAAATGATTTTACTTTAAAAAAATTATTATTTTTCTAATTTTGCTTAAAGCACGACAACAGTGACTAAAAATTTATCTCAATAAATCACGTAGCGTTAACCGTTAAAAAGATACGAAGTACAATTACTTTTGGTAAATTTTAGATTTTTTTTTTTTTTTCATATTTTAAAACGCGATATTTTCACATACTTATACGACACTTACCTCCCGAACCAAGTTTTTTATATTTACATCATTTACCCATTTTTTCATATATTTTGCATTATTTCAGAAATTTTACCGCAAAATCATTAAATTATTTTTAAGAATATAAATCTACATAAAATTAGACAGTTCAACAAAATCAGAAAAATTAAATGCATCGGTGTTGCGACCTATAGATAAATGGTATACCATTTCTAAAAGATATTATATGACTAATATCGCCTTACTACATGTTAAATAAATATTTGCAAAATACTCTTGTTTTGGGAATTTTAAATTTTTTGATAAACTTTTAATAAAATAATAGAAAATTTCAAACAATAACGCAATTTTTTTGCAAACTTTCGAAAAATATCAACTGTGCTCTTTAATTTAATTTAGTACTCGCTTTGAAAGGTGCGATATTCGCTACGCATCTGTTTAAAGTTGAATTTCTTATTTTTTACGATTTCGTTAATACAATATTTAAAACGAAAAGATCCAATCCTTTAATACGTTCCTTTAGTGAACATCACAGGTTACCTAATTTATGAAAAAACTTGCGTACTTTCTTTTTTCGTTAAAGGAAAAAATTGCTAAAACTACAAAAATTTTATATATTTTTATGCCTAAAAAATATCGGGTCTGTGACAAATCTTAATTAACAAAAATCAGATAAAAACTTTAAAGTATGTTTAACATATATTTTCTACTCAATACCAACGAAGTTACAGGTAATTAAGGTGGGTTTTCTTAAACAATAACGATTTTAAATGATGTACGTTCAAAAATTTATTTAGTTTTTTTTACTATGCACACAAAAAAAAAAACAATATTACCTACAATTGTAGGCTGGCTTCATATATTTTCTCAGGCAACATAGAGTTTGCTATGTTTTGCGGCAATACTACCATACAAATAGATAATTTCAATTTGACTTTTATGTTCAAAAAATCACCCATAATTTTTGTTAAATTAACTGAAATATATAGGTGCATTAATAATTTTAACGTATGTAAAATATTGGTGATATAGCTTTAATATTAGGTATTTTTTATTGCAAAAAGCCCCCCTAATAAAGATTTTTTTTATTTTATTAAATCTAAATTTATTTAATAAAAAAATAGACAAAAATACTTGTAAATTTTGCAATTGATTTAATTATGCTAATTACAGATATTATAACTACATTATACAACATAACATTAGTGGTTTGAAATAAATAAGTTCTATAGGAGAAAGTAATCAGAATCTGGGGGTTTTTCTATAGGAAAAAAGTCCTCAGAATCTGAGGGTTTTTCTATAGGAAAAAGTCCTCGGAATCTAAGGGTTTTTCTATAGGAAAAAGTCCTTAGAATCTGAGGGTTTTTCTATAGGAAAAAGTCCTCAGAATCTGAGGGTTTTTCTATAGGAAAAAGTCCTCAGAATCTGAGGGTTTTTCTATAGGAAAAAGACCTCAGAATCTGAGTGTTTTTCTATAGGAAAAAGACCTCAGAATCTGAGTGTTTTTCTATAGGAAAAAGTCCTCTGAATCTGAGGGTTTTTCTATAGGAAAAAGTCCTCAGAATCTGAAGGTTTTTCTATAGGAAAACGTCCTCAGAATCTGATGGTTTTTCTATAGGAAAAAGTCCTCAGCATCTCAGGGTTTTTCTATATGAAAAAGTCCTCAGAATCTGAGGGTTTTTCTAAAGGAAAAAGTCCTCTGAATCTGAGAGTTTTTCTATAGGAAAAAGTCCTCTGAATCTGAGGGTTTTTCTATAGGAAAAAGTTTTAGAATCTGAGGGTTTTTCTATAGGGAAAAGTCCTCAGAGTTATTGCAGCTGGCTCTAGTTATAGATGCTTAAGTGTTCACAATCAGATCCTAAAAATGTATTAACAATAAAAGTTTACTATATTTATTAATTAAAAAAAGTGGTGGTGAAACATACTATAAAAAACTTTTTTAACATTTGTTATTCATTCCCCCCTTTTGCCCCCTAAAATTTCGATTATTTGAAATACATTTAGGTAAGGAAACAAAGAAAATAAACACATAAATTTATTACAACTTACAATTTTAAACCAAAAATTACCGTTGTATAAACTCTTGGAATTTTTTGTAAGACTTTAATGACAAAGTTCATTGGTTTTCACAGCATGACGAAAAATACGGGAAGGAAATCTTGCTAGGCCAAAAAGACGATATAATAGAAGCAAAAGCTATAACAAATTAATAAAGCTCTTAAAATGAGGAGACATTCAAGTTGAATGTCTCATCATTAGTCATTAGTCAATACATTAAAACTATTAAAGACTGTAATTTGCAATACCAATAATTCATTAATAGTAACCGATTAGATGAGGTTATCGGTAAGGATGACGTTATTTTCTTTTATTTCGGTAACTGTATTTTAGTTATTTCAATAACGGTATTTTCAGTTATTTCGGTAACGGTATTTTAAGGTAATATTATTTTAGTTATTCAGGTAATGTCAATGCACGTCAATAATTTTAGTCCCGTTATATATATCTATGTATTTACAGCAAAGAAGTTTTCTGATTTTGCCAGATTATTTCGGTAATGGTATTTTAGGGATAACGCTATTTCAAATAAATATGTAAAGGTATTATAGCGAAATCGGTATTTTAGTTATTTCGGTAACGATATTTCAAGAATATTGGTATTTTAGTTATATCGGTAACGGTATTTTACCGATCACAGTATTTCAATTATTTCGGTAACGGTATTTTAGAAATAACAACAGTCAGTTGAAAGAGTTATGAATCGATAACGGAATTTTAGCGGAATTTTTTTTTATTCTAAAATTTGGCCACCCTCGATTTTTAAAAAATGCATATTTGCAGAATATTTAATTTTTCCCAAGAAGATAAACTTTCACTTTTTTGGGTTTAACTATTTTTAATGATTTTTTCAAAAAAAAGCTTATATAATTTTTACATCGAAAAAAACGACAAATTGTATATTTTTTTTATATTTCAGATTTATTAGGATTCAATTTTTAAATATAGTGTAAGGCGCCACTTTAAACTTCTCAGTTTTAAAACTATACATTCAATTTTTAAGATTTTTTCTGTATCTGTACGTGAAATATAAAATAATTTACTAAAATATTCTGTTTTAAAAAGCTTAATTTTTAACCCTTTCAAGCCCACGTTTTCCACCGAGTGTCAGATGTTTTATATAAAGAAACATGCGTTCGGAAGGGCTTAAAACTAAATTTTTAAAACATAATATTTAAGCTAATTTGTTTATCTTTCAAGTACAAAAAAAAAATTGTAAAAAGCATATGTATAGTTTTTAAATGAGACATTTTAACAGTTACTACATTTTTAAATTTAATCTTAATAATTTTGAAAAAAAGAAAAAAAAAAATTTTTTTTTGATTTTCCTACGGAAACATGATGCAAGCATCATAAATAACAGATAAACTCCGGGACCCAAAAAAAACGAAAGTGTTGTTTTAAAGTAAAAATTCCAATATTTCACAAATATGCATCTTTTTTTTGCAAATCGATGAGTGGCCAAAATAGTAAAAAGTCCATTTAAAAAACAAATTGCATACAAATTGCATAAAAAATGCATTTCTTTTTGACGCTTAAAAAATTCATTCCGCAAAAAAAAAAGCATGTGGGATCAGATGAATATAACAGAAATTCAGAATATTCAAACTTACACACTTTTTGCATATTTCTCATTTTTCCATACAACTAAATCGTGCATAAAACCGTGGATTTTAGAACTTTGAAAAACTAAAAACGCCAATCTATAAGTGGTTCCATAGAAATTCTAAATGCTAAATTTAATTGAAATCGGATTTTTGGCCTTGCCACCGGGGAATGGCCGATATACGTTTTAACCCTCTAATGGGTAAGGCTGCCTCAGGGCAGTCTTCATAAAATTTACCACAAATGCGTCAAACGAGCGTTTTAGACTTAGAAATTAATATATTCCGATAGAAAACTAAATTTGCTAAGAATTTTGCGAAGAAATGTTTTATGTGCCGTTCACAGTTTGGAAGCGAGAAGGCTTCAAAATCAAAATTTCGTAAAATTTCAAAAAAAATTATTTTTTAAAAAAATAGTTTTCAAAAATCTAAAAAAACCAATTTAAGTTGACTAGAAACTCTTTATAATAACATATAAGTAAGATTGAAGCTTTATCTTTAATAATAAGTCCTTACTTTATTCCAAGATCTTACAGGATTTTATCAGGATTCCTCTAAAGGACATCGTCTTAACTTATAAACTAATAGACGGATTTTTATGAAATTTTGCAGAAAGAAGACATTAACTATTAATAACAAAGCGTTGAAGTTTAAACAATAAAAATTGAAGTTTAGATACTTTTTCGCCTTATTTCGTTTTTTCCAAAAAGCGAATCTCGCGATATCTTCTTAAATAGGAGCAGAAAATAAATTGTTTTTCGAGCGTGGTTATAAATTGGTAAGAGAAATATTTTTTGTCCAAAACTTCTCCTTTATATGCTTTAGTTTTCAAAATGCACCCTAAAATATTTTGGCTCATATCGCCAAAATTAGGCAACGATAAACAATTTTGTTGAAGAACTTATTTTTTGTTTTTCGACTGGAGCACATGGTATGAATTTCATTGCCAAACACCGTTTGCCAGTTAGAGGGTTAATACATATGTTAAAAAAATTATGTAACTTACCAATTTTTTAAAAGTTTTGCAAATAAAAATAACAATAAACATCTTCCCATTGTTTGCTGAAAATAAACAGAAATATAATTTTATTTTTTGACATTATAAATGGAAAAAAAAAAATTGGAGAGTTACCAATTTTCGATAGTAAAACTGAAATTGCGCAACACATTAATTAATAGGAAGAATTTCCTGAGTGTTGCTTCTCTTTAACAAAAAAAAAAAATGTTTACCTACTTGAATACGTAATAAAAGATTTTATGAAATGAAAAGGGGTTACCTATGACAGCCAAGGCAATAAACCCGATGTTTTTTTTTGTGTGTACTAAATACATGGTGCTTAAATACATACAAAATTAATTTAAAAAGCAAATATGTCAAAAATTTTAAACTTCAGATTGAATTTTCGGAAAATTTTGATATGAAATCGATTGTTTTTTTTGCTGAAATTTATTAAGTGGAATTTAAATTAATATCATGTGCTAAAATTTCTAAATTTGATCGAGGGATTTTATAATATTTAGAAGAAAGAAAAAATAAGTGAACTTTTTACTTTAATTGCAAGGATATCCAGCATCCTTCACCCAATCGCAATTAATTAATATGGTTTTTAATGCTTAAAGTCCATGTTTTAAAACCATATTAAAAATTATTCACAGTTTATTAAGTTATATTATTAAATAAGAAATTTTTAAGTAAAAACTGGATTTTTAGTTAAAGTTAAATTCGCAAATATTTTTAAAAGTTTAGCTAAAATCTATCCCAATTGATAAGTCACATCTCCGATGCACTTTAGTGTTTAACAGTGTTATCTTTCATTTGTATATCATTATGTAGGTGTTTGTTTCACGATATGTTAACAGTATTGCAAGGAAATTGAAAACTTTGCTCGTTTACTTTTATTCGTATAAAAATTCCAGATACATTTAAAATATCCCGAAATATGTATTAGAAAAGAAGAACATTTTTATATACATAAATATAAATATAAATACCCTATATTTCAATAACTATAAATGAGAAAATTAGTTTCTGACCTATTTATACTTAGCGTTAAAGATATATTAGAAAATATATATTACAGAGCCATATTCTGCAAAAAGCTGCAAATTCTTCCTTGGTAATATTAATAACAGGTATATTTTTATATGAAAATATATCAAAAATTTGCTCCCTGGCAACTCTTCCCCAACTACGTGAATAGCCAAACTACCGTATGTACAAAAAATACATCAAAGTTGTCGCCAACTCACAAAATGTGGGAAATAGTGGAAATTAGATTACATATGATTTTCTAACAATTGTGAATTGTTGTGGTGTTTGTCTTAGCTATCTTCTGCAATTACAATTAAATGTAAAATCGACCCCGTGTAATTGAAACTGGTTTTAAGCCACAGCAAAAATCGACCTACTTTAGATCAATTGGTTAGAGCCTCTGTCTAAAGTGTAGTGCGAAGTGCATGTGGCAAAGAAAGCAGGTTCAAGCCACGGTCAGGATTGCATATAATAAATAAACATTTCATATAGATGTAATCAAACAATAAAAAACCATAACAAATAATTACAGTATTGTCAAAAAAAGGATTACTGATGAAGGTTGTGTTACCAGAAACTGCGCAGTCTAATTCAATAAGAAATTTACAATGTAGTTATGATTTTTAGAAAAGTATGCTTAATCTTCTCTACCACGCCTATCTCAAACAATTGAAAAATATGTGCATATTAATTATAGTATTAATTGCACACTGTCTAAGAAGACGATGAATAAAATTCAAAAATCCCCAATAAAATATATCAAAAATTTGCTCCCTGGCAACTCTTCTTCAACTACGTGAATAGCCAAACTACCGTATGTACAAAAAATACATCATAGTTGCGCCAACTCACAAAATGTGGGAAATAGTGGAAATTAGATTACATATGATTTTCTAACAACTGTGAATTGTTGTGGTGTTTGTCTTAGCTATATTCTGCAATTACAATTAAATGTAAAATCGACCCCGTGTAATTGAAACTGGTTTTAAGCCACAGCAAAAATCGACCTACTTTAGATCAATTGGTTAGAGCCTCTGTCTAAAGTGTAGTGCGAAGTGCATGTGGCAAAGAAAGCAGGTTCAAGCCACGGTCAGGATTGCATATAATAAATAAACATTTCATATAGATGCAATCAAACAATAAAAAACCATAACAAATAATTACAGTATTGTCAAAAAAAGGATTACTGATGAAGGTTGTGTTACCAGAAACTGCGCAGTCTAATTCAATAAGAAATTTACAATGTAGTTATGATTTTTAGAAAAGTAGGCTTAATCTTCTCTACCACGCCTATCTCAAACGTTTTTTTTTTTTAATTTGGTATTTGAAGCATTTGGAAAATTATTTAAAAAAGTTCTTTTCTAAAGATGTCAGGACATTTTCAGTGGATTGACATTTTAAGACAAAAATTTGTTCATTGGAATATCTAGTTTATGCACAATTTATAAGGAATTGATCACTAAAAGAACAATTTTCAACTTCATTCCAATACCAGTACGAAATCCTGATACAAATGCCGACATGATTATATTCAAATTAAAGATAATTTTATTCTTGAAAAAAAATTTCATGATCATGCTATCAAAGTTTAGAAAAATGAAGCAACATATACGAAAAATGGCGTAAAAGAAGTTAAAAATAAAAACTGCAAATGAAAGCAAACAAAGGTTTTTTGTTGATAACTTCCGATTTTGAGGGTGTCTTCAAAATTCTGAAAATTGAAAAGTGATTTAATCAACAAGTCATACAACCTACACTAGGTCATTTTACAAGTTTTTTCACTGTAGCACCGTGTTATTAATAATATTTATAAAATTTTCTTATATGTGATGAAAATTCATTTGAATTTATTCAAAATCAATTCAATTCAAATGAATTGAAAATTAATTGCAATTCATTTTTCTAATTCATTTGAATTAATTCAAAATCAATTCAAGTCAAACGAATTGGAAATTAATTTCAATTCATTTCGCCAAACTCGTTTGATTTAAAATGAATTGCAATTCATTAAAGCCAAATTCATATGAATCGATTTAAATTCCATTCAATTCGTTTTTTTTGGCGAAAAGAATTAATTCAAAATTTTACTAATTCAGTGCATGAATGATTGGCGAATTAATTCAAAAATGAATGATTCATTTACAGCTCTGGTCCATAATGAGTTAAGAGAAAAGATGGACACGATTGAAAAGTATAAAAAAATTATCCCAGAAAAAACACACCTTACCAAAAATTGAGAGTTGTATTCTAAACTCGAAGGTTTGGACATATTACGCTTTGTATTATAATTCTATCTTTTTTTATATGAAATGTCTAAAAAGTAATGCATTATGCATTACTGGTAGCCCTACGTAAATATGAATTCTAATGGGCTACCTATATGCATACAAGGGTATGAATAATAAGCCATTACTAGAAGTAACAAAAATAATGGATCTAAAAATAGATTTTGAAAAAAGTTACGAATTAAAAAAAAAAACATTATACATTTTTTTAAAAACTAACACCTTACCCTTTAGCTTACACAAATACGAATTATAATGAGAATAAAAATAGATTTCCAGAAAAATGTTCTATCATTATATTTTGCCTGGAAGTAATAAGATGAACAACCGATTATTGGTCACCAATTATTTTTTGTATGAGAGTAATGCGTTATAAGTTTCTTATTGGTAACTCATTATATTCTTATTTAAAGTAATGAAGAAGATAATAAGTGCTCAATACCAAGTAATGTATAAATTATAAGCAGCCATTATCATGTTTTTGCTTGGATGTATCCCTAACCCCAACTAATATCATTAAACCGGAAAAAAACAAAAATTTCCGAAACTAATCGTGGTTTTTTTTAATTTCTAATACATGACACAAATTTTTTTGAATGTGTTTTAATATGTGACAACCAGGGACAGGAACTGCACGCACTTAAAAAGTGTGTTTTATGCGCTTATAATATGCATCAACAGATCTTAAAATATGCCAAAAAACTAAAAAATATGCACTTTAACTTAAAAAATTATTTAAAATTGCTTAAAATCATGAAAAATAATTAATTTGAAGAGCAGCCATTTTCACATTCGAAATCACCGTTGATGATTTTATATTATATTATTAAACAAAACTGAAAATGAAAATTATTCAACTTCGAGGCCATACTCTATATTTCTTTATTAGGATATTGTCCTAACAAATAATCTATAGAGTTTTTTGTTTTCAAATTTATTATTTGACCTTTTCAGGAATGTGTTGATAGATCTATTTCGGGAATTTTCTAGGTTCCCATCATCAAAACACATTTTAAAAGAAGTGACAATCCCTTGCAAAACATTAAGCATTCATATAAACTAGTTATCTCAGTAAATGAGAACTAATATATGAGCTTGAAGTTAAAGATTATCACCATTGATCAAAAAATAAATTGAAAACTTGTTATTTAAATTTATTTTCATCGGGATAAACATTAATTGCATTTATAGTAATTAAATGTGCTAAAGTCCCATAACTTATTTAACAAATTGTGAAAAACAATGTGATGTAGGCGTGTCCCTATCCGGATTTCATTCCTGCCCAAGGAAATCTTCAGGGGACTTTGTTATTAGAATTTCTAGAGATATTTGTTATGTTAAATCACAAACTCAATGAGAATTTCTTGTCCTCGTCTAGGAGCGAGATTAAAAATTTAAAATATCAAACAAAAACAAAAACAACAACAAAATATTGTCACAATTGGCTTTGTCATCTTAAAAATACTACTCTGTTTTTTTGACAGACCTATCAATGTAGTGACGTTTATTCAAGTAAATCAACAATAGAAAATCATATGTTTTCTATTAGTGTTACATTTGTTATGTGCAAGGTCCACCTAATTTTTATTTTTTAATAAAAATTATATCAAACTTGTATTAAATAAAATTATTAAATTAAACTTAAACTTAAAGTGATTTTCTACTAAAAACTAAGAAAAAAGCAATAAAAATATACATTTTAAAATAAGTTAAAATATGCAATATAAATATCCATTCAAAGCTTAATATGCAAAATATGAAAAAATATGCACTAACTAATGGATCTCATTATAACGCAAATTCTTCGTTTCACAAACATATTTTGTTTATAAATAAATAATAATAATAATAAATAAATAATAATAATAATAAATAAATAAATAAATAAATAAATAAAATAAACTGTTTTCAGACTTAAGAAAATAAAACATGCATTTGCATGAACTTCCGGGCCATGAATATAACTAAAAGAGATCTTAAAAGTTATGTAGTTTTAATTAGTCCAAGCAAAATCTGTAATTTTTATATTTTCAATTTGCTTTGAACACAAAACCGTCATTATTTTTGCTCCATTAAAGATAAATGAATGCGTTATTTCCAAAAATTTTAAAGTACATATTGCAAAGTATAATATATAGGCAATCGTAAAGATTTTTTGTCATTACATTATCTTGATTACAATTGGTCTATAAATAATAGCATGCTGTTATTACCATATTGTGGATACGTTTTTTTATTATTTGTTATAAAAAATGTAAATCGTACAATACACCTCTCTACTGAAGTGCTATCATAAAAACAGATAAAAAAAATTACGTTTAAAACACGAACACTCGGAAAAATATTAAATATAGTATGTGGCGCTTTCAACGTCTCCCTAACGGACAAAGTAAGAGGGCGGATCAATAAGTCCGTGACTTTTTGAATGAAACACAGTTTTTTTGTAAAAAAAAAAAATTATTTTCCAACATAATCTCCTTTTAGCTCAATACACTTACTTTAACGTTTCTCCAATTTTTGTATCCCTTCCAAAAAATTTGATTTTTCGACGTCCTTAAAATAGGCATTTGTTTGATCAATAACTTCATTGTTAAAGCTAAATCTCTTTCCACCGAGCCGGTTCACCCGGAGAAACCCATGCTGCTTGGTCTCCGCAGTGTTGTAATGGATCCATGTTTTATCCACGTTTATGGTCAATTGAGAGCAATCGCGGCACCCATCTTGCAGACAGCTTTATTAAACCCAACTGATCATTTAAAATCGAAACCACACTGCCATATGAAATGCCTATGGCATCAACAATCTCACGCACTTTTACTCTTCGATCGGCCAACACCATATCATGGATTTTTTCGACATTTTCGGGTGTATTGACCTCAATTGGCCGTCCCAAACGTTCAGCGTCATTTTGTACTTATGCGACCACAACGTAAGTCAGTAAACCACTTTTTTACCGTTGAAATCGATGGTGCAGAGTTCCCATAGTATTTATCAAGCTTTTCCTTGTTTAATGAGCAATCGAAATTCACTTTTTTCCATTTAAAAAAAAAAAAATCCACGAGGTTGTATGTTTTGAGCAGCTGTTAAACCCAAAGTAAATGACGGAACTTACTCAAAATTTGACAGTAGTCTATTAACATGTGGTACTTGATGAGAGCAGTGTTGCATTTCATATAACTACGAAGGCAGCTCCAAAAGTCACGGACTTATTGATCCGCCTTCGTATATATGTATCAATGCTAAACTTACAATATTTTTTTGTCTTATATGATTAGAATAAAAATAGATCTTTAGAACTTAAACAATATTTATAAAAAGATTATTTTAAGTATATTATTTATTTATAATAATTGAACTAAATTTGTAGAATGCTGGAAATTTGACTACATCATCTACTTTTTTATGGAACATTTTGGGAATATTATTCATTCTTTGAAAAAAAACATTGTAAAAAGCGTAATTTTTTAACACATCTCCATATTCAGTTTTTCCATTTTTTAAAAACTCGCGCTTTTCCACAGTTTTTATTTTTAAAAACAATTCAAAAACCTCAAAAGTATTTAATTATGAAGAGCTGTATATCCGAAAATTGTTAACGGATTTCACTGATTCGAAAAGCGTTCTATTTTTGCGATTGTTAGCAATTCCATCTATTGAAGAATTGTAAAATCCTAAATTTAAAATATTAAACTCCAAACATTTTAGTTCGACATTAAAACTTTTATTGTTAAGCATATAAAATTAAAATTTAACTTTACGTTTAATTGTATCGGCCTCTTAATAATCGAACCGTAATATCAATTTAACTAACTTATATTCACTTTAACGAGCTACGAGTATATCAACCTTTATGTTAGTATACAATACCGTTCATCACTTTTGGGATCAAATTGTATTTCAATTAAATATAAGGCTATTTAAAATTCGATACATTTCTTTGTTGCATCATATTAATTTTTTTTTATTGGGAACTTAAATGAGTTTCAGAAATGCTGAGGTTAAGAAGAAGAATAAACGTTTTTCTCTAAAAATTATAAACACTATTAACTTTTAAATCAGACTAGACTAGTTTCTGCCTCTTTGTATGGACAGGCGTCATCAGTGATTCTCCATTTAAATTGTATTATTGTTTGTTTATTTATAATTGTCAGATTGTCTTTATATGATACATTTTTTCAACAACCTGCGGCTGTAAGAATCAAACCTGCGCTCTTCTTACATTACAAATGTAACAATACCAAGTCATGACGGTTTAGCGATCACACCCAAGTATGGCTTCAAATGTAATGCAGCTAAATTGCAGTTTTCTTTCCTATTAGTTTCTTCTGTTATTGTATATTATGCTCAGAAGTGACAAAATGAGAAAATGAGTTTTGTTTAATACCATGCACTTAGAATACTATCTAGGTAAAGAACACTGCAAATGTAGTTAAAAACGAATGAAATTTCCCTTAAAGAGAGGATGACTTGCATTTCAGTAAATTCAACTAACATTGTCATTTGTTTTTTAATGTTCAAAACAACAACAACTAACAATTTTAGTAAAAATGAACCACAAAAACAAAATAAAATAAACAAACATTTTTTTTTTTTTACTGTTTTAAATAACAAAAAACAACTGTAAAAACTGAATGTAAAATCATAAAACTATAGGGTTAGTAAAAAATTTTATTTGTTCTACAAATGTCTGACATTTACATTAAAAATGAAGAAACTGTATTACAACCCGAACAACTACATGTTTTAAAAGCAGAAGTTTCCTGAGTGTAGTTTAATTCTACCAATCCAATTATATATTGCTCGTCTTATAACATATGGTATAACATATTGAAAGATACAATGAAGTATGCCGTTTTACGAAAAATTACAGTGGCAAGTGAAATTGTATTTTAATTTACATTATGTCATACTTAACTGTATTAAAGATTTTTTTTTTTTTTATATTGAACCAACACACAGGGGATGCCCCTACAAATGCATTGCATTGTGTTGATATCTGGAAAATAGGTTATGGGGAGGAGGAAAGAGGGAGTAGTGTTTGTGGACATTTGACTTGAATTTTTCTAAATTGTAATTTGCAGGGAAGACTTCCGAAGGAAGACAATTCCACATACGGCTAGTGCCACTGACAAACGAATTTTCTCTGTAATGCGTTGTGCGATTTGCCGGGCTATAGACAACAAACGGATGAGATCTACTTGACAAGCGGGTAGTACGAACAGAGACCCGGTCCCTCGGGATGAGTCGGCTTTTCTCAACAGAACACTTCCCATGGTAATATCTATAGAACAAAGTCACACAACCCACATTCCGACGATGCTCCAACGAGTCAATAGAGTTCGAAACCCTACTGTCGTTAATAAGCATCAACGCTCTCCGTTGCATAAGATCCAGAAGCCCCAAAATACCTGCCCATATATGGGAGGATGTAGGTGTTCTATATAGTAAGGAGATCAGATGGGGTGAAGTATTTCTTACACCGGTTTAGAAAACCAAGACACTTGAAAGCTTCTTTCGATATTTGAATAATGTGATCTGTCCAACGGACATCACACTGTAATGTCATACCCAGAACATCAAGAGTATCTGAATCCTCAATAACGATCCCATCAATATACACAGATGACGTAGTTGAGTCCACAGACCTATGGCTCAACATACAACATTGAGTCTTACGAGCATTAAAATCGACCCTGTTCGCACGACCCCACTCTGAGATTGTCGAAAGGTCATGATTGTGTGTGTCATTCATAATCTGTCTTTTGCCCCGACCTCCACAAGGCTTGGCCTACTATCGAAGGAAAAAGAATGACAAATGTTGCTGTCATCTGCAAAGGAGTAAATAGGATTGATAGTTCGACCAAGGAGGTCATTAAGAAAGATGAGAAAAAGAGATGGAGAAAGAACAGAGCCCTGTGGTACCCCTGAACATAACTGAAACTCGTCGGATGAGACCCCATCTATAATAACACGTATAGTACGATCTCTGAAAAAACTCGAGATAAATCGAGAGAAATCATTTCCTACACCAAAGGCAATTAGTTTTGATAACAGTGCGCCGTGCCACACACGATCGAACGCCTTGAAAATATCTAGAGCAACTACCTTGTTCTCACCAAACATGTGAATGGAACCGACTCCAACATTCCGAAATCAACGCCAACAGATCTCCCGTTTAGCCGATGGACGAGCTAGCGTCGAAGAGCACTGTTTCAGTACCAGTGCTGGTATGTTTACGTTGAGATCCGCAAGAACCCTTTTAACGGCAAGATTATACAAGATTATGTGATATTATTTGTACTCGGGTATTTCTAAATTTTGAGTGTAATAGAAAACTCAATTTATTTAGCAACCGGCAATTATTTTTAAAATTATAGAAAAATAGCTTAGATTAGATATAGATTTTCCATCTATTGATCGGATAAATTGTAAAGAAAATAGTCGCTGAAAATTGTCCTTCATGTAGCTTTAACAAGAAATAATTAAATATTTATGAAGGACGAAATTAAAAGAATGTTTCCTTCTCAACTTTTTGGATCAATAGAAAAGCTTATAACAGTTTTTTTTACAAATAAAGCAAAATTAAAAGACGTTTTGCTCGGAATTTATATGAGCTAAGTATTGTAATAAACTAAAAATTCGGAATTAGTTATCATTTAAAAAATATTTAGTTTTCTTGAAAATTTTAAGAAAACTATTTGAGAATTTTATAATTTAACCATCTTTTTTTTTTAAGTGTATATTTTATATGTTTTTTTTTTTCATTTTATATATTGGTTGTTTTCATTTTTTATGTCAGTATATTGTTTCAGGATTGTTGGGGAAAAAAAAAAGTTATAAACAACAGTCACGAGTTGTTGGTTATATAAAATGAATTGCAGCAAATTCATTTACTTTGTGTACGTAATAAATATAAAATCGAAATTATATAGCCCCAACTTTTGGTCAATAATGTTGAATTAAAAAAAAATATTTATTTAAGCAAAAATTTTTAAAAAAAAATTGCTCTTTTGTTTACATTCCAAAATAATACAATGTTTTAAAGATATTCGAAATTTTATTTGTTATAACTGTTTTTAAATTTTATTGTGCTTTTACTTTAGGTTTATTAAAGGATATTAAAAATATAGATTTTTTAATTTAAAGAAAACTCATTATTTAACGACATAAAATCTATCCGTTGATTACACTACTCAATGCTAAAAAAAACTGCGTTTAAAACTCATATTTTTTAAGGGTACGCTGAATTCAAATCTTAAATAAAATATTTCTCATTTGCGGTTTCTGAAATAGCATGGTTTTCGTATTTATATCACTCACCCCATTTTTGCGTATGTTTTTAATCGTTTTTCGAAATTGAACCTCGAAATCATGAACATTTTTTTTAAGATTATAAATGCACTCAAAATAATCTTTCATTTGCGTATAATCTTGTCGGTGTGGCATGTAAAAAATGAATTTAAATGCGCAAAACTTTAAAGTAGTTTTGTGGAGATTCTGTTCCATAGATCGAAAAATAAAGTACTGGATTGAAATCAGCATTCCAGATATATATGCACTCACAATATTTTTTCCGTAAAGACTACTGAATATACACATTAAATTAACTGAAAATCAGTTAAAAACGGGACTACTTACTTTTCGTTTAAAACAATTGTATTTTTTAGTTTATTTTCAACTGTTGAATATTAATTGACAAAATCCATAAAATCAATAGATTGTTTTCGTTTATTTGAATACTAAATATAATATAACAACTTTTTGTTTTAAAAAGAAAATGTTAACTGAATATTTTAAATATTACGGAAAGTCCGTTTTTTTTGTTTATTTTTTTGTTCAATAACAGACAGAACGTTAAAAAATATATTTCTTTGGTAATTTAACTGTATATTCCATTGAAATAACTTTACCGATTAAACTTTTATGGAAAAGTTCTTGTGAGTGTAGAATTAGGTTTCATAACCTTATTAGTTTTTAAAAGTTATGATTTTATCCTCCTGTGTTATTATATGTCTTGTTAGGTCAGTGGGTAAAGATGGTAATTACCAATCTGGCAGCCAGGACAGAACCAAAGATGATCTATTGATATATTTTTAGACGACCTACTTCATGGTTTTACCAACGTTTTGCCACCTTTGAAAATTTGGTTTACCCAGTGCTTTTGCGACACTTTCTGAATAGTCGCTATCAGTAAATTCATTGCCTATGATTTTTTCTTTAAATGTTTTGGTGACTCTAATAAAATAATGGTTGCTCAAAAAAAGTTTTTTTACTTTTTGTCGAAAATAGGGTCAAAAGTTTCGTTATGTAGAGTTTATTATGATAAAACTATTCATATTTTTTTTAGAATACTTTTGGTCCACCACAGCATTTTTTTAGTTTTCAGCAAGTATATAATATTTTCTTTTTAATTTTTCTTATAAAAACATTTTTATGTTTTATGTATTATTTTTGTTTATGAAATCAATTAGTTTTATTAAAATTTTGAATAAAATTCTTACCGTTTACAAAAATCCAACATGGAAAATTCTTTAATACTTATTTGTTATTCACTTTTTATATTTACGAAAAATTTTACTTTATAAGTATTGTATTTTTAGAAACGACACCATAAAACCAAAAAAAAAAAAAAAACGTGTCCATTAAAGTCGAAATGTTTTTAAAATAGTGATAGCGAAAATTGAACTAAAAATGAAAGTTGACTGTTTTGGCATATTCATTTGACCACATGAAAAAAAAATCAAAGGGTCCACTTTAAGAAACACGTCAAAAAAGATAACATTCCCTTAATTTATTTATTTTTTTTTTTTCAAATTTCATACAAATAAAATATAATTTGCTTTTATTTCATTTCATTTCATTTATTAATTCAAAAACCAAGCCCATAGGGCCAACAATAAATTTTTACAAAAAATAAAAAAATAAATTTATAATTTAAAGAAATGCCTAAAATAAATAAAATTATAACTAAAGTTTAACGGTCCAAAATGTAGCAATAAGATTATCAAAATAAGTAGACGATTAAAAAAAAAAAATATATGAAAAATGATCGTAAATTATCAAAATTATAGTGAGTGATTAAAAAACTGCCTTAGTTTGCGTTTAAACGTAGCACTTGCAACAACAAAGCTTTTAAGAGATCTAGGTAATGAATTCCAGACTCTAGTTATCCTCACATTAAAGGATCTCTCGAAAATTGAAGAGTTTATACGTTGAAAAACTATCTGAGGGTTTCTACTCGATCTTGTAAATCTAAAAAAAAAAAAAAACAATAACAAGATTCTCAGTTTTATAAAATTTTCAAAAGAAAAACCAAGAAAATCCAACACAAACGGAGAGACATGTTCTCTTATCCTCAATCTGTAAACATATCTCAATTACAGGATGAAGACGTCTAAGAATATTACTGCTAGTACCCGTAAATACCTCCAAAGCATAAATTAACTGGGGCATAAGCAAAGCACTAGCTACACGTTTCCTTACATGTAGAGGCAAACAAAGATCAAGAGACCATAATCGTCTCAACGTAGCATTCACTCGAGCACACACGTAATCAACGTGTTTTGAAAAACGTAACTTATCATCTACAAGAACGCCCAAACACTTCATTTCCGAAACAAAGTTGATACTAACACCTCTCAATGATACACTTAAATCACGGGAATCAAAACCGAAGCACATAGCCTTCATTTTGCTAGGATTTATGTCTAACCCATTTGTGTCCATCCACCGTGCAATCTGAACAAGGTAAAATTCTATGTTTGCCTCCAAAACATCAAAGAATTGTCTTTCTCCAGAAAATAAAATCTGTACATCATCTGCATATACAAAAGTTTCAAAACAGTTATTATCTATTACATCAATAAAATCATTCAAATAAATCATAAATAAAATAGGACCAATTACCGATCCCTGCGGAACACCACTGGTAACCTCCAAGGTACAAGAGTTCCTATCTCCAATCGAGACGAACTGCGACCTATTTTCAAGATATGAGCTTAGAAGTTTGCAAGCGGATTTAGAAAAATTAAAATAACTACATAATTTAGTTATCATTCTAGAATGCACAACACTATCAAAAGCCTTAGATAAATCCAAGGACAACAACACACCACGCTTTTTCTCATTGAGCTTACGTCTTATGGAATCAGTCAGCCCAACAAGAAGAGTTTTAGTACTGTAATTCCGCCTAAAACCAGATTGACTTGGATGAAGCAGTTTATTGCCATCAATATAATACATCATTTGATCCTTAATAATGTGTTCAACAGTCTTTGAAAGGATGGGAATAACAGAGATTGGACGTAAATTTTCTAACAAATTAGAATTGCCATCCTTCTTAATCGGCACAACACGTGATATCTTCCAATCATTAGGGAACTTGGATGTCATAAAAATTGTGTTCACAATATGAGTGAAAGGACCACATATATAAGGATATATAGTCTTAATAAATTTTGGGGATATACAATCATAACCCGCTGCATTTGAACGTATTCTACAAAGAGCATAAACACATCATCCACTACTACAGGTTATTTAAGTTTAGCCTTTTTGATCTTATAGCAATTGGTTACGTATGAGTGTTATTAATCAAGATAATTATCACTCATACGCCACATGTCGTGCTAATGGATATTTTTTTTATTTTTTTATATTTAGTATTGCGAAATTGCAATGAGAAATTAATAAATAGTTTAATTTGATTTGAGTTAAAGAGGAATATTAAATAAATATTTTTATAACATTTCTTAGAAGCTTATAAACCTAAATTTAACTAACATTAAGTACATACTAAAGACATGCAAGAGTGTAACTGAAAGTATTAGCAAAACAAATACACCATATACATATCTGTTACTAATGGTACAGATGAGCAAATGAGTGTAACTGATATTGTATGGTTTTGTTTTTACACACACACTCTACTCATAAAAACAAAAACAGTTTTTTGTTGTTTGCATTGAGTTAGAATTTTATTTGTTTTTTTTTTTCTCAAATAACTGTTGTACTACAAATATTTGAAAATAATTGTTGCTGCAACAAATAATTAAGTGAATTTTTGTTAATGTGTATTTTAAAAAATAAACAAAGATTAAATTTGTGGTAAAATTTTTATTTAAAAATGACCAATAGTGAAGTAAAAAAAACATTTTATCTAATGTATAAAAACTTTGTGAAAAAAGAGTCTGAATCAAGATATGGGATTGCTTTGGCCTTATTAAAAGCGAAAATGATGTAGAATTTACAAATTGTGTTGCATGCAGAACGTGTAACAATGTATACAAATAAAAAAAAAAATGCCTTATAAATTTTAAATAAACACAAATGTTATACATTGTTAAAAAATGATAATGATTTGATTGAACCAAACCAAGAGGCTAAAAAGGCTTGCACCGGTGTTTTTATCGAATAGGTTCTTGGAGATATTCGCCCATACTCTTTAGTAAAAGATAATGGACTAAAAGCGTATTCGAAATTAATGATATCCCTTGGAAATAAATTTGGTACAAATCTTATAATAGAATCACTTTTACCACATCCAACAACAATCCATAAAAATGTTGATAATAAAGGGTCCGCCAAATAACTTCTTTTTTTTGAAAATGCTATAAAAAAAAAACTACTGAATATTTTCTCAAATTTCTTTTTTTATTTGAAAGTACAATCCTTCCGGTTAATAATGGAAACTAATTTCATTCAAATGGCTGCCTCGGCTAGCCATGCAGTACACGATCGGTCCAATTTCTAAGCACATTATCGATTGTGTGCAGCTGTATTTCACCAATGGCTTCACGAATATTGTCCTTTAAAGCGTCAATTGTCTCTGGCTTGTTGGCGTAACACTTATCTTTGACGGCACCCCACAAATAATAGTCCAACGGTGTCAAATCGCAGCTCCGAGGTGGCCAAACGACATCAGCCAAAATCCGTACGCAATTTTCGCACACATTCTGCAACATTACCATGATTTTCAAAGTAATGTCGCAATATTTCCCAGCGTTTTTCATGCGTATACACAACCATATTCGTTCAGCGGAAGGATAAAACTAATTATCTGTGAAATCAGACATGAGCTAAGTGTTACCATTCACGAAATAAGCACTAGTTGAAAAAAAAACGTTAGGTGGCGGACCCTTTAGTTATTCCACACATTTTTCAAAGCTAAAGTCAGAGATATTATCTGTACGAGAAATTGGTTATGCTCTGACATGTGACCTATGGACAGAAAATTTTACCTAGCTTTAACGGTTCATTTTTTGGTTTTTTGGATGGTGAGCGTAAAAGCAAGCTGCTAGGAGTGAAGTCTATGAAAGAAATTTCTAATACAGGTAAGCAATTAGTGAAATAATATACAATTAATGAAGTTAGTAAACAACTACACTATTTCCAATTGTATTTCAAAATTTTCGAAATATATTTTAAAATTTTTTAATAAATGTTAAAATTGTCTAATTTTTTTTAATTTTCTCAATATATGTTTCTAAATTCTTCACATGTATTTCGAAATTGTCCAAACTTTTTTTTAAAAATTTCCAAATATATTTTAAAATTGTCATATTTTTTTTTTCACATTGTCCAAATGTATTTCAAAATTTTCCAAATACAATTCAATATTTCCCAAATGTATTTTTCAAATATATTTTGAAAATTTTCCAAATATATTTTAAAATTATCTAAAAATTCTAAAACTCTAAAGACTCTTAAAATTATGTACAAATTTTTATTTTGTTTGCTAGCTTTAAAAAAAAATATTGTAAGTATAGTTTATTATATTTTAATTTATTTCTTAAAAAAAGCCATCAGTATAAAACAAAAATTGGAGACTTTACTTAGTGACTTCAATTGTTCCTTAAATGATCCAACAGTTGTGGTAACAGATAGAGGAAGTAATATTTAAGCTGATTTAAAAGAACATGAAAATATCAACTGTATTTATCACAATACAATCGAAAATTTTATTAAAACGTCACTGCACGTTGATGAAATCGTGATAGCATCATCAAAACTGGTAACATTCTTTAAGAAATCTGGTTTAAATTGTGACTTAAACACATCATTGAAAAGCTTCACACCCACAAGATGGAATACAGTCTTTTTTTACCATATTATCAACAAAATCGAATTTTGCTGATATTCAAAAAATACTAAACGAAAAAAATCATACTGAGAAATATAGCGTTATAAAAGAATATTATTTAGACCAGTTAATAGCAATTTTAAAGCCTTTCATGGAGGCTTCCAAAAAACTTGAAGGCAGCTCCTTTGTAACTATTAATTTAGTTCATCCACATATTCAAAATTTAAAAAAAATATGTAATACCACCAATAATGATGAACCTAGTTATATCTCAGAATTTAAAACAAAATATACATGACACTTTAATTTCCTTGGTAGAAAGCAAGATCACAAGTTATCATAAATTAGCAATAAGTATTTTTATTTCCGCCAGCTAATCAACTTACTCAATTTAGTTTGGAAGAACAAACAGAAGTAACAAATCAAACTACATCTTTGTTGATTCCATATTTAAATGATATAAATATTGCTAATCCATCAACTCAAACAAATTCAATGAATCGAGGAAGCTAATTCGAGCCAATCCATAATTGAAAATGAAATAATAAAATATAAAAATACTAATGTACCTCTACAAAATGATTTTAATATATTAAAGTGGTGGATTGTAGAAAAAATGAGTTCAAATTATTATATAAATTAAGCTGCCGAATATTCGCTATACCAGCATGTAGCTCCCCTTCAGGAAGGATATTTTCCATTGATCCAAACTGGGATCTAATGGAAAATCATTTAATGAAATATTATTCGTAAACATAAATTCTAAAGATTGTTTTTTATTATTATTTAATAATTATATAATTACAAATTATATACTATTACCCTAACCGAGCACTAGCTACTATGGCCTTCGGCGCGTTGTACCGAAAACAGACCAGTGCCTCTGGTGGGAATCGAACCCACGTCCCCCGCACTGATAAGCCAGCACGCTACCAACTAGCCTACCGGTGCGCACTTCTAAAGACTAATTTTTAACTGTATTTTTATTTTTGTGTTATAAAAACTGAATTTGTATTATTTACATAAATTTTGATTTAAGGGGGGTCAAAACTAAAAAACAGCAATTTTAAAACAGCTATACAAAATATTTTTTAAATATGTTTGTTTTATTTGAAAGATAAACTATCGTAATATTTTTAAAAATTTATTACACAAAATTTGGTCAACTAGAATTTCCAAAAATGGCCACGATAAGTACTAGAGAATTTAATAATCTACAAATCAAAATAAATGTCATCAAAATCGGTTCCTTAAAAAAAGCATCCAACAATTGAGTGGCAACTCTGTTAACAGTAAGGCTGTTTTTTTTTTTTAAGTCACGCGCCTTTTAATTTTTCACATCATGCAAATATATAAAAACTATATTTTTTTTTATTTTTTTATGTTAAGTATTAAATTTTCTTTTTGTTATGTTTATGTTTGTCATTCAAGGATTGGATTTTGTATTCTTATACAAGGTGGCGCAAAAGTAATACTCCTATCAGAAAATGCTATAAATTTTGCGATTGGCCCCTAATGTCAGTTCTGTTTTGACATTTGTGTAGTAAACACATGCGAAATACACGTTAATAAACAATTTTACGCTACACTGCTCCAGAACGCGGAATATTGGTGACTATTTATTTGACCAATAATCGGTCGGTGACTTTGGCACAACGTGAATTTCGGCGCATATTTCCTGGCCGTCCAACGCCTACTGGTGAAACACTGCGACGTTTAGCCGCTCGCCTCGAAGAGACTGGCACAACAGGAGATGCTGCCAGGCGTGGCAGACCCCGGAGTAGCCGTTCTGCAGAGAATATTGCTGCTATAGCCGAGGATGTCATGGAAGCGCCGTCGACATCGACCAGACGACGTGCCACGCAAATGGGTATCAGTCGACGGTCTTTACAGCGAATTTTGGTACAAGATTTGAAGATGTTTCCGTACAAAGTCCAGACGGTGCATCAGCTGTTAGCTGCTGACCGCCAATCGCGTGTAACATACGCGCAAGCCATCCTTAATCACCACCAAGAGGAAGATGATTTTTCATCAAAAATAATCATGAGTGATGAGGCCCATTTCCATCTTAGCGGGTACGTAAATAAGCAAAATTTACGCTTCTGGGGCACTGAAAATCCGCGTGTAACCCACGAAGAGCCATTACACCCGCTCAAAGTCACTGTATGGTGTGCTGTTTTCGCTGGAGGAGTCATCGGACCTTTTTTCTTCGAAGACGTCGCGGGCCAAACGGTTACTGTGAATGGTGAGCGCTACAGAGCAATAATCAACGAGTTCTTTTTGCCGCAACTTGATGAATTGGGATTGGAAAACATGTGGTTCCAACAGGACGGTGCAACGGCACACTGCACGTGCCACAACCGATATGCTGAAGGATGCATTTCCCGGGCGCCTAATCTCCCGTTTTGGCGATTTGCACTGGCCAGCAAGATCGCCTGATTTGACCGCTCCAGACTTCTTTTTGTGGGGATTTTTGAAGTCGCGGGTTTATGTCAACAAGCCTCAGACTCTTGCAGCTCTTAAAGACAATATCCGTCAAGAATGTGAGGACCTCTCGCCGGAAGTTTTGGCCAAAGTGATGGAAAATGCCATAAAAAGGGCTCAAATGACAATCAACTGTGGCGGCGGCCATTTACATGACATCATATTCTCGACTTGATGTAAAAAAAATTAAAATACCAAATAAAAATAATCCACAAGAAGAATCAAAGTTTTTCATTTTTTTTTTTTAAATTACAGCCAAAAAACATCGGAAGGTTATTTTTGCGCCACCTTGTATTATGGTATAAGTTCAAAAGACTGAATTGTTTTTGTTACCTGAAAAAAAAATAATTTTATTTAAATTAATAAAACGTATTGTTGTACAATATACAACAATATATAATATTATTTTGTTTTTAAGAAATCTAATTTGTCGGGACAGTTTTAATAAATCATATATTTATTTGATGTCTGAATTTCCACAATATATATTTATGACAGCGTACAATAAATAAGTACTTATTGTAAAAACTTCATTATCTGTTATATTTGTTTGCAAAAAAACATATGATAGCAAATGTCGTACACTCATTCTCACTTGACTCACTCACACCCAATCTACTAAAGATAATAACAATACCTACTTATAACAGAAACACAAAAATACTTATCAATACGCACTCACAACAGTAGTCACACACAAACTTGTAAGTTAAGTTATAACTGTGCACGTCTTTAGTACATACCCATCATACCCACCTTACCAATGTTACTTAATTTATTGTAATTTTACTAATATTAATTAAAATATGTTAAATTTTTTTCAAATTTCTTAAATTTCACAGAAACATTAAAATCTTTTATTTTAAATTAAGTTTACCCATTACTCAAATCCATAATATAGCTAACAATTCAATATTTCATTAACCCATAAAACTTTTGACGGTAAACAATATTTTAAAATTGTATCTTCTATAGGAAAACTTTATTTGCAGCAATACTACACTGATAGAATTTTCCTTCATAGTATTAATGAAACGATTTCATTAAAATCGATTCATTGATTTAATGAAAAACTTCATTAACTGAATGAAAAATCATTAATATTGGTATTTTTTTCATTAACATTTTTTAGGATTTTTTCATAATTTCATAAAAAAAAATCATTAAATCAATGAAAAATTTTCAATTTTTTTTGAATAAAAATTTTGACTTGAAATAAGAAAAAAATTTTTTTTTTTTTTTTTAAAGAGAAGCAACTCAGGAAATTCTTCCTATTAATTAATGTGTTGCTTTCTTTGGAAAGGGGATAGTGGAGAGATGAAAGGTAGAACAGTTGTTGCTCGCCACCTGATGGGAGTTGACGAATTTATTGGAGCTTTTTGTTTCATAGCCCTGATTCATTATTTTACTTCGGTAGGGTTAAGTGCTATGGAAACACCGAAGGTGGGCGCAGCGATACATATAAGTGATAGAAAACTCATACATATTATTTTCTAAATTGATGTTGTCGTCACCGGGAATCGAACCCGGGACCATCTGTGTAACAGTCCAACGCGCTAACTATTACACCATTATTACAACGCCCACATGATTTAATGAAACACCTTTCATTGACTCAATGAAACGTTTATTTTGGGACTTTTTTAATGAAAAAATTCATTGGATTAATGAAGGAATTCATTTATACTGCGCACAAATTTCTATCAGTGTAGGGTTGTCATTCATTCCTGTTTTTATTTTGTTCGCATAAACGATCAAACAATTTTTGATCGAATGATCAAACGATTAAATTTTCAAAATTGTTTGATTAAACGAACAAATGGCGAATAAAACTAATTTTAAAAATACATAAATAATAACAAAATTTTATTAATTTTGGCATCAATTTGAATACTACCAAAAAAATACCAATTCTCAAATGTAGCCATTTTAGACTAATAACTACAAAAGATTTCTCAATCTAACGCCATTATTTCGTGATGAAAAAAATAAAGTTTTGAAAATCGTTAAAAAGTTAAATATATCGGCGATAGTTTCAGTATACCGAGCGGTGGAGCTCTTATTTTAGTTACCGTAGAAATTGCATAAATGGAATTCATAGTTTAAGTGCCAACCTGGTATCGTCGTAAAATAGCTGTATTTTTGATAGTTTTGTATAGCTTTAACTTCAAAAATCATGCTATATTTCAAAGATAAAGTGCTATATCTGTGCACTCCTTCATATTGTTTGCTTGAAAGTCAAATCACATATCTTAACCCATTAATAAAGAGTCCATGTCTTATAAAACTAAAAGTTTTAAAATTGCAATTATTTCTTCATTTTCTTTTGTCCAATAACATTTTTTATACAAATTTTCCCGAAACTTGTAAATTTTCGAAAAAGTTTTATTAAAAGGAATATTTTTTTAATTATTCGTTTTTTTCGATTAATCGTCAAAATTAATTCGTTATTCGCAAATCATGTTTTCTTAAATTACTCGCTCGAAGTTTCTTTTTGTTTGTTCTTATCATTTTTATTTGAGTGACAACCCAGCAAAATAAAAGCTGAAGAAGACGTAGCAAAAACACCACATTTCCTGCTTCGGATGTGGTGCACACTTAGGTGAATCATTACTGATTTTAACATTGTTGTGTCATTGGGCGGATGTAGTGTATATAAATAACTCCTTATTAGCATTTTAAACATTGCATGGATGCCCCTTTTTTAACAGTTCATGGATGGGTCTTTTTCAAATATGAATTAACATTTTTATTTAATAAAAATATGATGCATACTCTAGGGGATTTTTTTTTTAATATTAAAAAAAATAAATTAGGTGCCAGCTATTGAACTCACGAATCTGAGTCACAACCTGCTGTGCCGAAGAAGACCGCTCAACCATTTGCAAGTTACTTATGTTGCAAAATAAAATTAAAACAAACTTAAGTCAAAACTAGTTTTATATTTTTATGAAAACCAGAAGACGCGCCTAAAATTATATCTTAAAAAAATATGATTTTGATTTTTAAAGATTAAAAAACTTATTGTTAGTAAGTTTCTCAAAAGAGCACATATACGATAACAATTATTTTAGGTTTAGAATGCAATAATTATATTGTACACCGGTTTCAGCGGAATTAAATAAAAAAAAATTACAAAACAATTAATAAGCAATAAAATAATAAAAATGATCTCCACAGTCAGGATAGTAAATCCAACCAATTACCACCTCAACATCCATATAAAAAAATAAAAGCACTTCTTAGTATGTTATTAATTGAGATGCCAATTAATGTATATAGTGATGCAAATGCAGTTAAAAATATGTTTAATTTAACATTTTTAGCAGTTGTTAACAATAACTTCTATGAAAACGAAAAATGTGCATATGCAAAAACTTTGGAAGTCAAGTAAAAGACGTCCTTAAAGCACTACTTCTACTTAATTGTGCTAGGGTAGTCATAATCATACATACTGAAATATCCTTCCTTTTGGCGTAAATATCCACTCCAAAGCAATGTCTTTTTTTAGCAAAACGACTGTAATAATTTATGAAGATAAATCCGCCATATTTTACGGGATTTATTATCGTGCTACATTTTGTTGTCTATAAATAATTACCTGAAAGACAAATCAACGAAAATTAAATATGTTTATTATCGCTAACTGATCTTTCGGAAGATAAATCATCATAATTTTATTAATAATTTGTATTGCCACACTAGCATTTGAAAGAAAAATATGCGACATTAATTATCGGTAGATGGTCGTTTAAAGGAAAGAAAAAAGTAATTGAATTTTTGTTAGTGTGAGCCAAACGAAAAAGTGATCCATTTACTTCTAACGGTGTGTTATATAAAAATTTCAAAACAGTCAACTATCATCTAGTTTAAATTTCTCTATCTCTACTTTAAAACGGTTTCGCAGAGAATGTGGTCAATTTTCTACAAAAAAGAGAATAGTTTTTCGGTAACATTAAAACCGAACGAAAAAAAAGTTTCATAGATATTTTCGCAAACGCCAAGAATTTTACTCAGAATTTTTATAGAAGTAATTTATTTCATAAAATTGTAAATAATAACACTACTCAGCGGCTGTAAAACTGGCCTTGAAATAAAGATGTACGTTGAATCCAAATCTAGCAATAATATTGGGTATACACACTCAGGGAACTTATGCTTTAAAAATATGTAGTTGTTTGGGTTTTAATACAGTTGCTTTATTTTTAATGTAAATGTCAGTCATTTGTAGAACAAATTAATTTTTTTTACTAACCTTGTAGCTCATTTAAAAAAACAAACCACATCAAATGACTGTTTTATGATTTTACATTCATTTTTTTGCAGTTGTTTTTTGTTATTTAAAAAAATAAAATAAATAAATGTTTGTTTATTTTTTACTAACAAATGATTCATTTTTACTACAATTGTTAGTTATTTTTTGAACATTAAAAAACAAATGACAATATTAGTTGAATTTACTGAAATGTAAGTCGTCCTTTCTTTAAGTGAAATTTCATTTGTTTTTAACTACATTTGCAGTGGTCTTTACCTACATAGTATTCTAAGTGCAAGTTAATAACGTCAACTTGGACAACATATGGCAAAATTATCACACTTGGTTTGTATCAACAATAATTTCGGAGGGTAAACATCTGTCATTATAATTCAGTGTTCGATAGACGCCAAAGTGTAAACACACATTTTTTTCAATCGATATAATAATCTCGAAGTTTGTGCCTAAAAAAGATGTTTTGCGGGGAAGTCTAATAACCTTCTTTCATTTGAAGAAAACGGCTGCTGAAAGTTATCGATTGTTGGTAGAAGCTTACGGTCAACATGCACCAACTCAAAACACTTGTGAACGATGGTTTGCTCGATTCAAAAGTGGTGATTTCGACACAGACAACAAGGAGAGGCTTGGTCAGCCGAAAAAGTTTGAAGATGAGGAATTGGAAGCATTACTCGACGAAGATGGTTGTCAAACGCAAGAAGAACTTGCCTTATCATTGGGAGTCATACAAAAAGACATTACCCTACGTTTAAAAGCATTGGGATTCATTCAAAAGCAAAGAAATTGGGTCGCATATGAATTGAAAGGCGATTTTGCCTGTCGGAAATGCTGCTTAAACGCTACATAAAAAAGTCATTCAAATTTAGCACTCCACGTTTATAAGTATTTGTGGTGTAGTGGGTTGAGGGGCTTCTTTGTACTTCGAACTTCCGAGTAAAAATTTTTGAAAAGACAGTGTTTTTTTTAATTAAAACTAAATATTCATATGTTTAAAAAGCAAATAAGGCTAATAAAATTAAAAGTGATTGTGGTGCAACCAGTAGGACAGGGTACCAATAATCTGACGGCCACGGTTCAATACCAGAAAAATCAAAACAGTTTTTCAATTTTAATAAAATTTTGTGGAACTTAACAATGTAATATTAGGTTAGACAACTGAATATTAGCATTCACGACAAAAATATAATAATTTTATATTACGATTGTTGTCGTAACCGCCAGAATTTGATTGGCAACAAATTTGGTAGCCCTAACTGACACTGTTTTCTGTATGAAGCACTTACATATATTAATTGTAAAATAAGTTGGTCACTATCTATATTCATTTTCGTGGGTAATTTTTGTAAACTGGTTACTAGGGGTTAAAGATTTTTAAAGTATTAATAATATGCAATTCATAGTTTTCTAAAAATAATGAAAAATTTTGGTGAAAAGATTAAATTTCTGTTAAATTTTCGAAAAAAAATAATCAGTTTTCATAAAATGTCCTGGAGAGGAGTCGCCAAATACACACACAAATTAATGATAATTTGGAATTTATAAATTTTTTTCTCTTTGATATATATAATTTAAAGCATTGTTCTAAATATCGCTTATCTGCTTTATCACGTTTTAAATTATATTTTTCAAATAAATATTTTTTTACAAAATATTTTGACTTTAAAGCCTGTATGACACCTGCTTTTTTGCCAGCAACTTTACTAGGGTTTTTTGCCAAAAACTTTACATTTTTTGACATTCCGTTTTGTTTTTTCAAATATTTTATTGACAAACCCTGGTAAAGTAGCCGCATAAACGCAGGTGTCATACAGGCTTAAGCAAATTAACTTTCATACGTTCGTACTGAATATTTTTTTTTCCACACCAAAATATCATTTTGATTATTACATTATTTAACTCAATTATTATTGCAATGAAATAGCATTAATTAAGAATATTACATATTGCTTTGAAAATTTTCTAATTTTTTTTATATTTGATTATACGCGTACTCATTTATATGAATACACTTACAATATTTAAACAGTAACTGATTGTAGTTTATTTTAAAAAGTAGTCAGTAAACTTTGTTTTTTAGGGAATATACACTCAGGGAACTTCTGCTTTAAAAATATGTAGTTTTTTGTGTAGTAATACAGTTTCTTTACTTTTAATGTAAATGTCAGTGATTTGTAGAACAAACTAAATTTTTTACTAACCTTGTAGTTCATTAAAAAAAAAAAAACCACATCAAATGACTGTTTTATGATTTTACATTCATTTTTTAACAATAGTTTTTTGTTATTTAAAAAAATAATAAAAATGATTTTTTAGTGTTTACTCTGGCTCATTTGTTTTTTAGTGTTCAAAAAATGACTTTAAAAAAAAAAAAAAAAAAAAAACAAACATTTATTTTTTTTTTTTTTCAATTTATAACGAGCTTTCAGCCTCTGTATATTTACAAAAATAAAGCAAATCAAACATATTAGCTAGGTTGATACTAGCATTTCGATTTTGCTAAAGATCTCATCAGAACCCGAAGTTTTAGAAAAGCTAGAGCCTCCATAATAGGCTGAACTTTAACAAAAAACCTATTAATCATTAATTTCGATCCATTCTTGTCTTCTTAGTAATCAAGCACGTGGTTAGGGTATTTTCCTAACAAACATCATGACGTTACTAAACTTTGAAGACTAAAAATGTTCTATTTATATAAAACATTTTTAGTGTTTACTCTGGCTCAAGTTATATTTTTACAGTAATATTAGTTTTTTGTTTTTATATACATCGAGATTATTTTTATGTTATTTTCAATTTATAACGAGCTTTCAACCTCCGTATATTTACAAAATAAAGCAAATCAAACATATTAGCTAGGTTGATACTAGTATTTCGGTCTGGCTAAAGATCTCATCAGTATCAACCTAGCTAATATGTTTGATTTGCTTTATTTTTGTAAATATACGGAGGTTGAAAGCTCGTTATAAATGGAAAATAACATAAAAATAATCTTGATGTATATAAAACAAAAAACTAATATAACTGTAAAAAATATAACTTAAGCCAGAGTAAACACTAAAACTGTTTATATAAATAGAACATTTTTTGTCTTCAAAGTTTAGTAACGTCATGATGTTTGTTAGGAAGAGACCCTAACCACGTGCTTGATTACTAAGAAGACAAGAATGGATCGAAATTAATGATTAATAGGTTTTTTGTTAAAGTTCAGACTATTATGGAGGCTCTAGCTTTTATAAAACTTCGGGTTCTGATGAGATCTTTAGCCAAATCGAAATACTAGTATCAACCTAGCTAATATGTTTGATTTGCATTATTTTTGTAAATATACAGAGGTTGAAAGCTCGTTATAAATTGAAAATAAAAAAAAAATAAATGTTTGTTTATTTTTTACTAACATGTGGTCCATTTTTACTACAATTGTTAGTCATTTTTTGAACATTAAAAAACAAATGACAATGTTAGTTGCATTTACTGAAATGTAAGTCGTCCTTTCTTTAAGTGAAATTTCTTTTGTTTTTAACTACATTTGCAATGGTCTTTACCTACATAGTATTTTAAGTGTACATTTAGATTACAAAGAAATATTTTGGTTAAATTATTTTAAAACTTATTTAAAAAAAAAAACAAACTACACATAAGTACTGTTTTTTCTGTACCAGTTATTATCTTCCTATAAAATTTTCTTTGTACAACAAATTCTTTATTTGAACCAAAAAGTTAATGATAGAAAAAAAAAAAAAAACTGTTAATAATTTGAGAGTTAATTTTCGATAGTTACAACAAAATGAAAGAACTCGTTTATTTTCACGGATTTGGGAGTTTTTTTTTAATTTTTATTTTATTTTTGATAGTAAAAACAAAATGAAATCTTTAATTTTTTACGGATTTTGAGTTAATTTTTTAAAAGTTAAAAAAAATAATTAACACGTTGACTTCCACGGCAATTTTCAGAAACTTGGCTAAAAATGACAATTTGATTTTTTCACATTATATTACTAAAAACTCTATTTCTAGATTATAGGTATCATCAAAAAACTAAAATTAAGGATTTTTTAGGAGACAAAAGGACCTACGAATTACCTCGTAGTTGGCTTCTGTAACAGAAATCGCTACGCAGAAGCCAACTACGAGTTAATTCGAACGTACGCAAGCAAAAAAAAACGCCGAGAAACGCGTTACTTCTGTCCAGCCTGTGAAGAGAAGCCAGCCCTTTGTGTGGAAAATTGTTTTAAGAACTTCCACAAACAATAAAATAGTACTTTATTTCTTGTATTTGAGTAAATTTTTCCATTATATTGAATGAATTTTTCCATATTTTTTTTTTGTTTTTAATATATGTTCAGTTCACGCAAGCCAACATTGCCTTTTTTGTTCTTTTCCCAGAAGCCATTCATCGATACTAGCACTGATATAATACGGTTTTATTCGTACCTACATAAAAATGGCAGGTTTAGTGAGTACGACATAACTCGTAGTTGGCACCCTAGAAAGGAACGCAAGCTACGAGTTATCTCGTAGTTGGCAGTCAACGTGTTAAGAATACATTTTATTTAAAAGAAACGTTAGTATACCGGTATTTAAATATATGCTTAGTTGTTTTAAAGTACATATTCCTTTGTTTTTAACGACACAATATTGTGAGTGTATGTATGTAAATAATGAAAATTAAATAATAAACACGTATAAATACTAACAATTGTCTAAATATATATTTACTACCAGCTAATATAAAATTACGTTTATTGGTCACTGCCAAAAGTACTCATAACATTTACACATTTAATGCTAACATCTTTCAAACACACAAACATATTGTAACATTTAATGTTAATCGGAAATATGGATATGACGTTATTTATATGCACTTATAAATAATAGGGTGGATCTAATTTAAGGAATAAAAATTAACATTTCTAAACAAATTTCAACAGAAATACATATTTTTTAATCGACTTGGGTACTATGTAGGTAAAGACAACTATAAATGTAGTTAAAACAAATGAAATTTCATTTAAAGAAAGGATGACTTACATTTCAGCAAATTCAACTAACGTTTTCATTTCTTTTTTAATGTTTAAAAAATGACTAACAATTGTAATAAAAATGGACCACATGTTAGTAAAAAATAAACAAACATTTATAAAATTTTCCCTGTGGCGATGTCTCAACTTAAAACGCAAAAGTTGTCAACACTGAACGTAAAAATCATACGTCAATCTGGTAATGTTGTGAAAAAGAGACGGAGGAGATTAGAAAAATAAACACAAATCTAAAAATAGAATATTTGTGTTTGTTAGTGTTGTCACTTCTGAGTATAATATACAATAACAGAAGGCCATAGTTGGGTGTTATTGCTAAACGGTCATGACTTGGTATTGTTACGTTTGTAATGTAAGAAGAGCGCAGGTTTGATTCTTATAGCCGCATATTGTTGAAAAAATTATCATTTAGAGACAATCTGACAATTATAAGGCACAAATAATAATACAATTTAAATGGAAAATCACTGATGACGCCTGTCCATAAAAAAGCAGAAACTAGTCTAGTCTGATTTAAAAGTTAATAGTGTTTATAATTTTTGGAGAAAAACGTTTATTCTTCCTTTTTATTTTAATAAAAATTAATTGCGACTGTCTATAAGACGTGAAAATAACACTGTACTAAAATTTATTTTTGTAAATAACAAAAAACTACTGTAAAAAATTAATGTAAAATCATAAAACAGTCATTTGATGTGGTTTGTTTTTTAAATAAACCACTAGGTTAGTAAAAATTTAATTTGTTTACAAATGACTGTATTACAACCCAAACGACTACATATTTTTAAAGAAGAAGTTCCCTGAGTGCATGCTGAATTCAAATCTGTCACATTTTTTTTGCTCGTTGGCAGTTTTTGAAATATTTAGGATTATAAATCTACACAAAATTTTCTTCCATTTGAGTATAATCATGACAGTGTTTGTATCAGGATATCTTACCGGTTGAAATTATAAATTTTTTTACTTTTATCTTTATAAAGATTATGCATCTTAAAAAATTTAAAAAATTAAGCAAAATATACGAACAAATGGAAGTAAAAAATACTGCTTCCGTGGAAGCAGTATCGAAAGGGAGTTTTAAACCTGAAGCGCTTCGGATAGAAGTGAAAAATGTAATGATTTTTGTTCAAGATGTCTCGCCAGGTAGCACTCATTTCGAGCACCAAAATGTCATGAACTCCTTGCTTTTACTTAGTGCTTCTCCTTGTCATAAAATTGAAAGAAAAAAAAAATTTCAATATTGAATGTAAAACCAACAGAAACCATTTTTTAAATCAAATTTCGCTAAAATAATAAGTTAGTATTGAAAACTTTGAAATCATTTCATTACTTCTTAAAAATCACAACAAAAAGCGATCTAAAAAATCGCTAAAATTTGGCCTTTAATTTCTGCTCACTAAGGAAGCTGTACACATTTGTACTGCTTACCTTCGTCTACTGGGAACGAATGTGTAGTTAGTTATTGCGCTTAAAAGTAGCGCTTCAATAAGCCGAATTTCGAGTTTTTTTATTTTTATATAAAATTTACTTTTAAAAAATTAAAAAATATAGTTATATTTTTTTTTGTATGTTGTATGTCAAGATTATTTATCAATAGTGACAATCTTTAACTTCGAGCTCATATATTAGTTCTCATGTAGTGAGTAAACTTGTTTATATGAATGTTTGATGTTTGGCATGGGATTGTTACCTCTTTCAAAACGTGTTCCTGAAAAGGTCAATTAATAAATTTGAAAACAAAAACTCTATAGATTATTTGTTAGGACAATATCCTAATAAAGATAGAGTATTGCCTCGAACTTGAATAATTTTAATTTTCATTGCACAATTAAAGGTCGAAAAAAACATAATTTTTATTTTAATAAAAATTATATCAAACTTGTTTTCGTAAATATTTATACAACAAAGTTAAACTCAAAAATAAAAAAATAAATGTACCACCAAACAATTTACTTTTACAAAAACTACATATAATTGGCGAAACAAAGTGCACAGTTTTCTTTTATTGCACTTAATTGCATCAATTCATTTATGGGGCGATAACAAAATTGTCGATATTTACTTTTGGATAGTTAATACCCATAACAGATTGAAATGATTTTGTCAGTAATTTTTTATTTATATCAGGGAATGTAATTAATTTGAATATTATTATAAAAGTCAAATGCAAAAAGTTATTTTGTTATTTCTATATTTTTGTGCAAAATAAAATTAAGTAAATTTTTTTTCGACACCTTTTTTTTTATTTCGTTTGATTTCACTCCATTTTTAAACTGTTTGAATGTGTAATATATTGGTGGTACTTTGTTCCTTAAGGAAATAATAGGAATTTGTTTCACTTTTGAAACATGGTATTGGACTAAGGAAACTGATATAATCCAACCAAATAAGGTACGCCAAATCGTTAAACACGGTGGTAGCTGTATCACAGTTTGGGGTTGTAAAGGGTTGTCCCAAGAAGAGCGCAATTTTTTAAATGAAATTTTCTTTTAATGAAATTTTCAATGACCGTTTTGCATGAATGCTGCGGTATTTCATTAATGCACCGTCCCAATTTCCTCTTTTAAGGCTTGAGTCGTCGTCGGCTTATTCGCGTAAACCATCGACTTCAAAAAACCCCAAAGAAAAAAATCTAGTGGTGTTAAATCGCACGATCTAGGCGGCCAATTCTGATCTCCAAAACGAGAAATAACACGATCGGGAAATGACTGATGACTTCTCGTGAATCACTCGAGGATTTTGACGAAGCCATCAAGATGAAAATGGGCCTCGTCACTGAAGATGATTTTATCGGCAAAATCAGCATTTTCATGTTGTCTCTCCAATACCCAATTAACGAACTCCCTTCGCTGTCCATGGTCAGCTGGCTTCAGTTCCTGAGTCAATTGAACTTTGTATGCATGAAGATGCAAATCTTTCGTCAAAATTCGCTGCAAAGTGGATTTTGAGACACCAATTGCTGAGCTCGGTGTCGAATTGAGGTGGATGGATTTTGAGCGACATCATCACGTACAGCTGCGACATTTTCGGTTGATCGACCTGGTCGATGGCGCCTTGTTGTCTTTACATCACTAACAGACCCAGTTTCGGCAAATTTATCCATTAATCTCTTTACAGTTGACTCTTTTGGAGCATTATTGTGACCCCAAATTGATCGCAATTTGCGAACTGTAGCCGCAAAACTTTCACCATTTTGGTAAAACAATTTCACAATGAGAATGCGTTGTTCATTCGTGTAGCGCTCCATTTTTACTAACCTCGTACCTTCTAAAAATTGCGTTGTTCTTGGGACACCCTTTATATCCAAAATGGAGTGGGATCCTTGGTGCGCATCGATGTAATTATGTGCAAGGAACAATATTTCTCCGTACTGCAACAAAATCTTCTTGATGAAGTTGAAAAAATGGGTCTTTCTGCTGAAAAAGTAATTTTCAGCAAGACAATGAAATCAAAACATACCGCACATGTAGTGAAAGACTGGCTCAAAAAGCAAAAATTTGGTGTGATGACGTGGCCTCCACAATCTCGGATATGAATCCGATCGAGAATTTATGGAGTCACGTCAAATCGCAGCTTGCAAAATATGCCAGTCCTCCAAAAGGCTGTGAACAAGTTGTGGGAGCGGACGAAGGAAGTGTGGGAGGCGATTCCTCCAGAATTTGTGCAGAGGTACACACAAAGTCTACCTAATCGCATCCAGGAGCTTAAGAAGGCAAAGGGTTACTGGAAAAGTTATTAAATATATATTATTGTTTTAAAATATAAAAATAAATAGTGAATGCAAAACTGTATCATTTTGATTTATTTGCATTATGCCTTCGTGTATTTGTTGTTGTGATCAGATCTTAATAAAACCTTTTTTGAAACAGATAAGACACTTGTACAAACATAATATAAAAAATTTGATTGCATTTGAGTAAAATTTATAGAAATTATAGGTTGTTAAAGTGATAGTTGTTGGTTTCTGATACACTTATGCTCCTCAGTGTAGAACGTCATTAGTTCCTTTAATGTCATGGCGTTTTATTTTAAATGTTTATTTTGGATCCCCTAATGTATATGCAATTCAGATTCCCTATGTATGCATTAAAACAATATTACAATGTCACAATTCTATGTACAAATGTATATGTTTGTATATGTGTGTTTCTTTCGGTATACGTAGTTGTTGTTCAGTTTTATGTCCAAATGTTATACAATTAAATACTAAAGGCCGATTACTGAATGCCCCTTTAGCTACTAACTAGGACTTTAACTGACACATTTTTTGTCCTTCTCCATATACATTTTAAATTAAACTGTTTATTAATTTTAACTGGACATTCAATAATCGGTCCTAAATTAAATTGTAATTGGATATGAAATATAGATATGCCCTTAAAACATTTATATTCACCATATTCATATTTATGCATTTGAACATAGACAACAATATATCTACAAATTTACATATGCATTGTGTATATGAGTTAATCCATGTCAAACCAAGCTACTATTTATATAAAAAATAAAAAATTTTAAAAAATGATTTGTGTTTAAAAGAATAGAACCCATCGCCATGCCACTCTGAAAACTTCTATATGTATTTAGTAGAAATGTGTGCATAAGCTGATACATTATTTTTATTTTAAGATGGTGTCAAAAGTGTTTAAAATACCAACGAAAGTTAAAAACTAAGATAAAAAAAACTTTTTTAAAGTGGTAACATAAGTATTTAAATACACTCAGAAAATGTAGAGTACAAGAGCAATCAAATAAGCCATCGAAATCGTCCTACTAGTTTTTGAAATACATCAATTTAAATATTGATATGTCGGTAAATTTTTTATGTTTTTTTATAATTTTTTAAACACAAGTAATTCCTTAAAAACAGCTTTTATTTTTTTTTTTCAAAAATACGTGTAAAAATTTTTTAAATTTAGAATACACGTGCCAAATTTTAAAGCAAACAAAAATCGTGATGTAAAAAATTAATCGGTTTGATATGTGAATGACTTAAAGAAATTTAAAATATTGTTTTATTCCAAACAGTCCATTTAAATTTATTGTTATTAGGCAAGTAAAAAAAATAATGTGGGGCATCATCAAACTAAATTAAATTATAAGAAAATTAAATATGCAACGAGATCATATTTGATCCGAAAATTTGTAACATATAATTGTATGTAAAATACATCCGAACGAAACAAGTTCCTATATTATCATATATGACTATATATAGTATCAGATATAACTAAACATCACATCTCATCTGATCCAAAAAATGGCATACATAAGCTGATCTCATGGTATCGCATGGGATCTAATCTTATATAATGTGATCGGAAAAATTGATCTATCAAATATAAAATGATAGAATTTTATCTAATGTTTTATAATTAAAAAAAAAAAAATTTAAATGTTTTGAAATCTGTACTTTTTATTTTTAGCCTCTGAATTACTACTAGTAATTTATTTATAAAACATATAAAAATCGATTTAAAAAAAATATTTTAATCTCAAAATGTATACTTTAAATGAACCTGCAGTTGAAACTAATAATAAGTTTAAACGCTATGTAAAAAAAAACAACATTTACCGATGACGATAATCAAATTTTTGTTCCCAAAATTTACAAGTAGAACCCTTACAGATTTTCATAAAGTGTACAAATTAACAAATAACTTTACACGTAATTTTTTATATAAAATAACTATAAATAATAACTATACGGTCGGTATTACATATCAACACGACATTTTGTTTATGAAGGATAAATCTCCCTATTTAGTACTTCAGCAATTTCAGATTGTTCAAAACAACTATTTTGTAACCACAAAACAGGATCAGTGGTAGAAAGTATATTGCCTATAGTGGAACTAAGCATATATT